>JAWQFJ010017342.1:0-12500 GCA_034096865.1 Theodoxus fluviatilis
CCTCCAGCTGCGATAACATTGAAGCAGCAACCTTGGCCTCCAACAAGGATTCCCCAGCAGAAGAGGCACCACACCTTTCAGATGACCCTCCTGGTAGCACGGTTCCATCCCCTAGGAAAGAGGCAACTTTGGAAGACCTGCAAAAGCTGATGAGCGAAATGACTTAGATGTTGTCCCATTCCCTGCAGGAGCCAGTGAACACTTTCAGGACCAGCATTGAAGAGGCTTATGATCCGGGCTATGTGACAGACAAAGCTCCACCTCTTCCATCTAACTCTACAGATTGCCTACACGACCCCAAGGCATCAGACATATGGACCTTCCTGTCCAAGTGCACCTGGAGATACCTGACCTGTACTTCGTCTTCAATCAGCTGTTTGTCAATGCCGCTAGCGGAATTTGCTGGCCAATAAAACAATTGTAAAAACAAGGGCACACCACCACAACCTCACCAGCACCTTTCCCACAACATTTGATTGGTCGGATTATGATTTGGATGGCACCCCCTTTCCCTCCTCAGCTCCTGCCCCAGTCCGCTCCTCTATTTCCACCCCACAATCCCTGGCGGAAGCAGGGAAAGTAAGGAATCGAATTAGGGCGGCGGGAGATTGATTGTCTCACTGGAGAGGACTTGCCGAGTCTCCTCATAAATTCTCTCTCCTCCTTTTTCACGCCGCTCACGCCGCCCTCTGCCACAGGGAGAGCGGTGGAGAGAGTGGCCTTCTCTGGCCGTGGCTGTTCTCTCCGCCCTGGTTCTGGGAGGGAGTGCTGGAACTGCCGCCAAGAACAGTGTGTTAATTTGTATGAACTGTGGCCATATAAACCTCTGCAAGATACTTCATACATGCTATTACCATTTTTCCGGGGGGAAAAAGACAGAAAGAAGGTAAAAATAGAAGGAAAAAAGAAGGGGAAAAGAAGGAAAGAAAGAAAGAAGGAAAGAAAGAGAGAGAGAAAGAAAGAAAGAAGGAAAGAAGAGAGAGAAATAGAAAGAAAGAAAGAGAGAAAGAAAGAAGGAAAGAAAGAGAGAAAGAAAGAAAGAAAGAAAGAAAGAAAGAAAGAAAGAAAGAAAGAAAGAAAGAAAGAAAGAAAGAAAGAAAGAAAGAAAGAAAGAAAGAAAGAAAATACTATTCTCTCGGCCCAGAGGTGCTTGCAAAGCGAAGAGAACGGTCTAGAGCTGGAAGAAATGTTCTGTGACTGCTGCCATGAAACAATTTGGGTCTCAAAAGTCGCTCTTGATAAATTCTTCACGTGCAATTAATTTTTTAGTTCAATGCAAAGAAGTTTTCCTCTGCCAGGTTTCCATGGTGGGGATGGCAGCCAGGTTGCCATGGTGGGGATGGCAGCCAGGTTGCCATGGTGGGGATGGCAGCCAGGTTGCCATGGTGGGGATGGCAGCCAGGTTTCCATGGTGGGGATGGCAGCCAGGTTTCCATGGTGGGGGTGGCAGCCAGGTTGCCATGGTGGGGATGGCAGCCAGGTTGCCATGGTGGGGATGGCAGCTGGAAGCGGTAGGAGCGGTAGGAGCTCCACATCTTCGCTGACTGCCGCAATCACAACGTGCTGGTGGTGCTGGTGGTGCTGGTGGTGGTGCTGGTGCTGGTGGTGGTGGTGGTGCTGGTGGTGCTGGTGGTGCTGGTGGTGGTGGTGGTGCTGGTGGTGCTAGTGGTGCTGGTGCTGGTGGTGCTGGTGGTGCTGGTGGTGCTGGTGGTGCTGGTGGTGCTGGTGGTGCTGGTGGTGCTGGTGGTGCTGGTGGTGCTGGTGGTGCTGGTGGTGCTAGTGGTGCTGGTAGTGCTGGGGATGGGAGTGGTTATGATGGTGGTGCTGATGGTGGTGGTGGTGGTGATGGTGGCGGTGGTGGTGGTGGTGGCGGTGGGGGTGGTGGGGTGGTGGTGGAGGGAGGGGATAGTAGTGGTGATGGAGATGGGGGTGGTGGTGGTAGGGGTGGGGATGCTGGGGGGGGGGGGGGGGAGGGGGAATGTGGCGTTGGTGCTGGAGGGGGGGGGGGGGATGGTGGTGGCGGTGGCGGCAGCGGCGGTGGTGGTGGTGGTGATGGTGGTGGTCGTCGTGGCGGTCGTGGTGGTCGTGGTATATTGTGGTGGGGATAGTGCTGCTGGTGGAGGAGAAGGGTGGTGGGAAATGGTGGCGGTGGTGATGGGATGATGATGGTGGATGTTGTGGCGGTGGGTGTATTGATAGATGGCGGCGGTGGCGGCGATGGCAGCAGTGGTGTCCGTGGTGAGGATGATACCGAAAACGACGACGATGACGACGACGATGGTGATGATGATGATTTCCTTTGACCTAAATATAGAATGAACACATTTCTCATGCTTTATTAACCCTGTTGCTAGTGTAATTCGTACTCATCATTGGAGACAGTGTAGCTCAGAACAGCAATATTAACACGTGGGTAGGCACGCAAAACACACACACACACACATACACGCACACACACACACAAACACATACACACATACACACATTCACACATACACATACATACAAACACACACATGTACACACATACACACACATACACACACATACACACACATACACACACATATACACACACATACACATACACACACATACACACATATACACACATACATACACACACACATACATACACGCACACACATACACACACATACATACACATACACACATACACACACATACACACATACACACGCATACACACACACATACACACACATACACACACATACACAAGAGCATTCGTCGTGGCAGGCACCAGTGAGAACTGGAAAGCGAAGTGGCACCAGAGTGGCGGTGCAAAA
The DNA here is from genome assembly GCA_034096865.1 of Theodoxus fluviatilis. Lineage (NCBI taxonomy): Eukaryota > Metazoa > Mollusca > Gastropoda > Cycloneritida > Neritidae > Theodoxus > Theodoxus fluviatilis. The sequence continues at coordinate 2,811 of JAWQFJ010017342.1, forward strand.
TGGATGACGCAGACAGCCACTATGATGGTGGATGGATAAAAAGCCTGTTAAGGTTGACATGGAAACGAAGACGGGGAAAGAGCGTAGCCACGAATGAAGATTGGCACCCACAGTATACGAAGTTGAGAACAGACTGGGGTGGATGGGTGGGGGTGGGGAAAGACTGGGGTGGATGGGTGGGGGTGGGGAAAGACTGGGGTGGATGGGTGGGGGTGGGGAAAGACTGGGGTGGATGGGTGGGGGTGGGGAAAGACTGGGGTGGATGGGTGGGGGTGGGGAAAGACTGGGGTGGATGGGTGGCGTGGGGCCCGGAAGAACTGGGAAAGTTGGCAACTGTTGTACGCGGCGCAAGGCGGGACTGCGATTGGGTAAAACTTGTGGCTTTTCTTTTCAGCCAATCGAAAGAAATCGATTATCTTTTTGCAGCGCTGCACTTCCCAGCGCTTCCGGTCTTCTCCTTATTTTCCCGCTCATCCGGGTGTTTACGTCGTCCCCAGCCCTGCTTGGCTGCAAGATGCGAACAGAAACAGAAACAACAACAACAACATGCTGCGGGTTTTCCAGGAGTCTTCACACATCAAGACCGACCGAAACAAGAAGCGTGCAGCCTGCTGAATTTCGCCTGAGAAAGGAACGTCTGCACCTTTGGCCCAAAGTGGAATTCATGCTCAACAGAGCCCTGACTCAATTAAGGAACATCAGCATTGCAGAGGTCATCATATTCTCTAGAAGGAAGTATGTTCACAATGAACCATTCCAAATGAAGACGAAATGTTCACACAGTAGTCAAACGGCTGGGAGAAGTTGCGTTCACGAAAGAAGACCTGCGGTATTTCAGAGAAAAGGAGCGTGTTCAATGCAATGCCAAAAACGGAGCTCCACTGCGCATGGCAACAGCATTCACAAGGCACGAAAACATGAGTCAAGATTATTCACGCTAAATCCATTATATCTTAACACATGAACGAGTGGGAGGGAAATATAGACAGGAAGGAACTAAAGTCTACACAGCTAGGGGGATTTATACCAAGAAATGCAGTACGTATACCTTGGTGAATAGAGAGCATTAAAAGAATGCTTTGTTCTACAAGAATAGAGTCCGTAAAAGCGAAACGTACCACAGACAAAACTCACACTGCAGAGCGTAGTTTTCATTAAGTTGGACCAAGACTGGGACGAAGGGTCTTTACGCTGTCACCATGGCGTCTCCTCGAAATGAAGACACTTTTGCTGACACGGAAGTGTACCAGGGTAGCCAACGACATCGTTCCCGAAGTAATCGTTTTCCTCCATAGACATCGTTTTGTAGTCCTCTGCATCTGTCACTTCAACCTGTCTGTTTCACTGTATCCGACAAAAACGTTTTCTCTCCTAGAAATCGTAGAGCAAATACATATCTGTATTCATACTTGTTTTGTATTTCACCACATTCGTTATATCAACCGGTCAAATTCACTGCTCAAAGAGATGAGAGCTTCTGGTTTTTACATGCTGAACATGGAGCAAGCAGACCTGGAGGAACGAACATTTTCCAACGTTGATGGCCGTGTCAATGCCTTGCACCATCAAGGTAGCCTCGTTTGAAACAACAAGCAATTCCATTTCCTGACATTTGTATTTCCTCTCGCCTACTTTTGAACTGTCAAGAAATTTCTATCAAGTTTTAGTTTTTTCTAGTTTGATCATGACGCAAACAGACGACCATCGTGTTTAAAATATGGATGTGGCTATTCCTTTCTTTCTATCCCCCTTGCTGCGTCAGTGCAGCCTTTCAGAAGTGGAACTCCTCCCCCCCCCCCCCCACCCCCCACCCCCACTACTGTGGCTTGCACCCATCGCATCGTGCGCGCTGACTGTCCTGAAAGTCCTGGTCCTCGCGCGGCCTTCAAGGCCCGACCTCTTGCTGGGAAAGTCGATTCCTTTGGCGGAAGCTAAACAAGGCATTACATCCTCTTGGCTGTAATGGAATGGGACAGAAAGCAAGCCTTTTCCCTTTCCCTGCTCGTAATCTATCAATCCCGCCTCCGCATTCTGCAAGGATTGCGAGTGGGCTGCAGTAAGCTCAACCGTCTACAGCGGCCAGTCCAGTTTTGGAAGATTGATTCCATTGCCATGCACATGAATCCCGTGCTGCCTGGCGCGGCGTTCACCCACTGTTTGGTTAGCCGTCACTCAAGACGCTTTGCGGAAAGGCTTCCAGACTTTTCTCCAAGAGATTGCACAAGACAAAGGGGCTCAGGGCTGTAGGGACTGAGGGCTCGATGGAGTGGCAAGCCCAACAGGTGAGGAACGTGTAGAACGGACGTGTGGCCGGACAGCACGGCAGCTGTCCTCACTCGCGCAAGGCGATATGACGCGCCACGGAGGAATATGTGATGAAGGTCATTCTTGGACGGTTACATGTGTTTGCAGAAATGCACGCCATGGATCATGGTCTGAAATAGTTTGTCTGAAAAATACGTTAAAACGCGTAAAAATCAATGCGTTATTGCCTTATCTGTAGTATCTGTGCAAGACAACTTCGGAGGCCTTTTTCTCAAATTGCCGCTGGCATGACTGCTATCTTCAAACGGGCATAACGTTTACAGTTTTGATCCATCAGTGTTCGTATCAAAATCAAATCAATATAAAAGAGCTTCAGATTGACAAAATACGTGCATTTCAAATTTTTGAATTGATCGCGCTAGGATTGGTTTTGTGGTGGGGGTCACATGTTTAAACAGCTGTGTCGAAGAAACAGGCGCCAAAACCAGACAACAACCATCTGAGCAGGGGAGGCTGACTGCAGGGACATCTGCTGAGTTGTCCGTTGCCCCAGTGATTATCCATATTGGTCCAATAATAACCCTTCTCTCTCTCTCTCTCTCTCTCTCTCTCTCTCTCTCTCTCTCTCTCTCTCTCTCTCTCTCTCTCTCTCTCTCCCCTCTTCTCAAAAGGTAGTTGATTATCGTGTGTCTCAGCGACTGTTTCTTTGCAGCTGCGTATCAGGCTGGAGAGCTGCGAGTGGAAGCTTTGCCCTCCTGACAGTCGTGGACTGTGAAGCGAGGGCGTGTCCCCTGATGCCCTCCTGACAGTCGTGGACTGTGAAGCAAGCGCCTGTCCCCTGATGCCCTCCTGACAGTCGTGGACTGTGAAGCGAGGGCCTGTCCCCTGATGCCCTCCTGACAGTCGTGGACTGTGAAGCAAGCGCCTGTCCCCTGATGCCCTCCTGACAGTCGTGGACTGTGAAGCAAGCGCCTGTCCCCTGATGCCCTCCTGACAGTCGTGGACTGTGAAGCGAGGGCCTGTCCCCTGATGCCCTCCTGACAGTCGTGGACTGTGAAGCGAGGGCCTGTCCCCTGATGCCCTCCTGACAGTCGTGGACTGTGAAGCGAGGGCCTGTCCCCTGATGCCCTCCTGACAGTCGTGGACTGTGAAGCGAGGGCGTGTCCCCTGATGCCCTCCTGACAGTCGTGGACTGTGAAGCGAGGGCGTGTCCTCTGACCTTTCCGTGTGCACAGTCACGGAGCCGTTTCAGAGAGACAGCTTTCGGAAGTGCGCATCGCCACGTGACTGTAATTCAAGCTAGAAAATGACGTTGCAACGGAGAGATGTTTCTGTTTCAGCAACCGATGTGTGTCGTACGGTCCCGATCATTGATGAAGGGCAAGATAATGTTTCTACTAAACTTTCTAACGGTATCCTTGAAAGACCGTTTCAAAACCAAGTTTAATCAAATATGCTCTTGTCATTTGATCAGTAACATGCATTTTTAAAAGCATGACAATTATGAGCATATCAAAAAGAAGACATTGATATTTGCATGACACTTAATTTACAAATGCACAAAGAAGTATCAATCGTAAGTAACAAAACTGTGATTTTCAAGTGTGCTGTTACAAGAATGGTGTATTTTACAAATCTATGCACATACATGCAAATTTGACGCTATTTTGGAGCATCATAACAACTTTGTTTCTTAGTAAAAGTAAAGCATAAACATCCCCATAAAAGCTGTTTGTGACAAATTAGAACGGTTGAGGTAAGTTCTTGCAACGTGAAATGATTTGAAGTATGATATGGTTTGAAACATCTACTATATGAATAGCAAGCGAGGCAAAAATCAAGTATTGAGAAAAACACTTGTAATGTTTTGTATTGAAATTTGACATCTGAGGAAGTCAATCTCCCACCGTCCTTAGTTTAGAGAAAATACCTAAACTGTTCATTTTAGAAAACAGAGTGTTCTGTTTGGGGAAATAAGTAGCCAAATTCTGTTCAATAAAGTTTGCAACTTCTATTGAACAAATTGTGTAAATCAAACAAATAGATCGTGTGATAATATCGTTTCAATTTTATGCATGTCAAACAAGACGTCTAAATTTAAATTAAAAAAAACAATTTGCCTGTTTAATAGTTCCGAAGCAAGATACAGAGCAGGAGACTGGATGAGTGCAAAGCAAGATGTTGAAAATGTACTTCATGCACCTGTCGCATTGCTGATACTTTTGATGGAAAACCGTGACTTTGGAGGCTGAACCTGTCCAGAGACGAGGTGGGACCAGGCACCAGGAAGAGAGGAGGAGGACACCAGGCGCCAGGGAGAGAGGAGGACACCAGGCGCCAGGGAGAGGGGAGGACACCAGGCGCCAGGGAGAGGGGAGGACACCAGGCGCCAGGGAGAGGGGAGGACACCAGGCGCCAGTTAGAGGGGAGGACACCAGGCGCCAGGGAGAGGGGAGGACACAGCGCCAGGGAGAGTGGGAGGACACCAGGCGCCAGGAGAGGGTAGGACACAGGCGCCAGGGAGAGGGGAGGACACCAGGCGCCAGGGAGAGGGGAGTAGGATAAGGCGCCAGGGAGAGGGAGGAGACCAGGCCCAGTTAGAGGGAGGCACCAGGCGCAGAGAGGGAGGACACCAGGCGCCAGGGAGAGGGGAGGACACCAGGCGCCAGTTAGAGGGGAGACACCAGGAGCCAGGAGAGGGGAGGACACACCAGTGCGCCAGGAGAGGGGAGGACACAAGGCGCCAGGAAGAGGGAGGACACCAGGCGCCAGGGAGAGGGGAGGACACCAGGCGCCAGGGAGAGGGGAGGACACAGCGCCAGGAGAGGGGAGGACACAGGCGCCAGGAGAGGGAGGACACGGGCACCAGGCGCCAGGGAGAGGGGAGGACACCAGGCGCCAGGGAGAGGGGAGGACACCAGGCGCCAGGGAGAGGGGAGGACACAGGCGCCAGGGAGAGGGGAGGACACCAGGCGCCAGGGAGAGGGGAGGACACCAGGCGCCAGGGAGAGGGGAGGACACCAGGCGCCAGGGAGAGGGGAGGACACCAGGCGCCAGGAGAGGGGAGGACACCAGGCGCCAGGGAGAGGGGAGGACACCAGGCGCCAGGGAGAGGGAGGACACCAGGCGCCAGGGAGAGGGGAGGACACCAGGCGCCAGGAGAGGGGAGGACACCAGGCGCCAGGAGAGGGGAGGACACCAGGCGCCGGGAGAGGGGAGGACACCAGGCGCCAGGGAGAGGGGAGGACACCAGGCGCCAGGGAGAGGGGAGGACACCAGGCGCCAGGGAGAGGGGAGGACACCAGGCGCCAGGGAGAGGGGAGGAGGACCAGGCGTCAGGGAGAGGGGAGGACACCAGGCGCCAGGGAGAGGGAGGACACCAGGCGCCAGGCAGAGGGGAGGACGACAGGCGCCAGGGAGAGGGGAGGACACCAGGCGCCAGGAAGAGGGAGGACACCAGGCGCCAGGGAGAGGGGAGGACACCAGGCGCCAGGGAGAGGGGAGGACACCAGGCGCCAGGGAGAGGGGAGGACACCAGGCGCCAGGGAGAGGGGAGGACACCAGGCGCCAGGGAGAGGGGAGGACACCAGGCGCCAGGGAGAGGGGAGGACACCAGGCGCCAGGGAGAGGGGAGGACACCAGGCGCCAGGGAGAGGGGAGGACACCAGGCGCCAGGGAGAGGGGAGGACACCAGGCGCCAGGGAGAGGGGAGGACACCAGGCGCCAGGAGAGGGGAGGACACCAGGCGCCAGGAGAGGGGAGGACACCAGGCGCCAGGAGAGGGAGGACACCAGGCGCCAGGGAGAGGGGAGGACACCAGGCGCCAGGAGAGGGGAGGACACCAGGCGCCAGGGAGAGGGGAGGACACCAGGCGCCAGGGAGAGGGGAGGACACCAGGCGCCAGGAGAGGGGAGGACACCAGGCGCCAGGAGAGGGGAGGACACCAGGCGCCAGGAGAGGGGAGGACACCAGGCGCCAGGGAGAGGGAGGAGACCAGGCGCCAGGGAGAGGGGAGGACACCAGGCGCCAGGGAGAGGGGAGGACACCAGGCGCCAGGGAGAGGGGAGGAACAGGCCAGGGAGAGGGAGGACACCAGGCGCCAGAGAGAGGGGAGGACACCAGGCGCCAGGGAGAGGGGAGGACACCAGGCGCCAGGGAGAGGGGAGGACACCAGGCGCCAGGGAGAGGGGAGGACACCAGGCGCCAGGGAGAGGGGAGGACACCAGGCGCCAGGAAGAGGGGAGGACAAGGCGCCAGGGAGAGGGGAGGACACCAGGCGCCAGGAGAGGGGAGGACACCAGGCGCCAGGGAGAGGGGAGGACACCAGGCGCCAGGGAGAGGGGAGGACACCAGGCGCCAGGGAGAGGGGAGGACACCAGGCGCCAGGGAGAGGGGAGGACACCAGGCGCCAGGGAGAGGGGAGGACACCAGGCGCCAGGGAGAGGGGAGGACACCAGGCGCCAGGGAGAGGGGAGGACACCAGGCGCCAGGGAGAGAGGAGGACAACAGGCGCCAGGGAGAGGGGAGGAGGACCAGGCGCCAGGGAGAGGGGAGGACACCAGGCGCCAGGGAGAGGGGAGGACACCAGGCGCCAGGGAGAGGGGAGGACACCAGGCGCCAGGGAGAGGGGAGGACACCAGGCGCCAGGGAGAGGGGAGGACACCAGGCGCCAGGGAGAGGGGAGGAGGATCAGGCGCCAGGGAGAGGGGAGGACACCAGGCGCCAGGGAGAGAGGAGGACACCAGGCACCAGGGAGAGGGGAGGAGGACCAGGCGCCAGGGAGAGGGGAGGACACCAGGCACCAGGGAGAGGGGAGGACACCAGGCGCCAGGGAGAGGGGAGGGCACCAGGCGCCAGGGAGAGGGGAGGACACCAGGCGCCAGAGAGAGGGGAGGACACCAGGCGCCAGGAAGAGAGAAGGACACCAGGCACCAGGGAGAGGGGAGGAGGACCAGGCGCCAGGGAGAGGGGAGGACACCAGGCACCAGGGAGAGGGGAGGAGGATCAGGCGCCAGGGAGAGGGGAGGACACCAGGCGCCAGGAAGAGAGAAGGACACCAGGCACCAGGGAGAGGGGAGGAGGACCAGGCGCCAGGGAGAGGGGAGGACACCAGGCGCCAGGGAGAGGGGAGGAGGATCAGGCGCCAGGGAGAGGGGAGGACACCAGGCGCCAGGGAGAGGGGAGGACACCAGGCGCCAAGGACAGGGGAGGACACCAGGGAGAGGGGAGGACACCAGGCGCCAGAGAAAGGGGAGGACACCAGGCGCCAGATAGAGGGAAGGACACCAGGCGCCAAGGAGAGGGGAGGACACCAGGCGCCAGGGAGAGGGGAGGACACCAGGCGCCAGAGAGAGGGGAGGACACCAGGCGCCAAGGAGAGGGGAGGACACCATGCGCCAAGGAGAGGGGAGGACACCAGGCGCCAAGGAGAGGGGAGGACACCAGCGCCAGGGAGAGGGGAGGACACCAGGCGCCAGGGAGAGGGGAGGACACCAGGCGCCAAGGAGAGGGGAGGACACCAGCGCCAGGGAGAGGGGAGGACACCAGGCGCCAGGGAGAGGGGAGGACACCAGGCCTCAAGGAGAGGGGAGGACGCCAGGCGCCAGGGAGAGGGGAGGACACCAGGCGCCAGGGAGAGGGAAGGACACCAGGCGCCAAGGAGAGGGGAGGTCACCAGGCGCCAGGGAGAGGGGAGGACACCAGCGCCAGGTAGAGGGGAGGACAAGACGCCAGGGAGAGGGGAGGAGGACAATGCGCTAGGGAGAGGGGAGGACACCAGGCGCCAGGGAGAGGGGAGGACACCAGGCGCCAGGGAGAGGGGAGGACACCAGGCGCCAGGGAGAGGGGAGGACACCAGGCGCCAGGGAGAGGGGAGGACACCAGGCGCCAGGGAGAGGGGAGGAGGACGGCGTCCCAGAGCCAGGAGAAGACGTGTCTGAGCGCTGCCACCTGAGGACAAAGGCGCCAAAAACGACACCTGCAGCGTCTGGGACAGGGTCGACAGCCTGTCCGCCATTATAGACTCGGTCCCGCCTCGTCCATCTGTCCCTCTCAGCTCCAGTATTCAACCCCCCTCCCTCCTCTTCCCTCATGCAACGACCCCCCATCCGCATCCCCACCCCCATCAGCAGTGCCTCCCCCACCCCACCCTAACGCCACTACTCGCTTCTCAATACACACGCACGCACACACCCACACACACACACACACACACACACACACACACACACACACACACACACACACACACACACACACACCTAGGTTTTTTTTCCCCATTGGATTAGAAAACACCTTTTGCGGTCCCACCCCACCCCACGCCCCAACCCTCTCTCACCGAATCTCCTTTTCAACCCCCTCCCCCCTCAATCTATTGCGTCTACATGTAGTGTTTAGTGCAGAGTAAGACTTACTGCTCCTGCCACAATCACCCGCGATGATATTTATCGTACATATAACAACTCCCTAACCTTCATCCTCGAGATTGTTATTTCTTTCTTTACTTTTCTGCACGTTTTGTGCATATCGACCTAGCACGCCCATCAGCAAAAAATGAAAAACAATTTTGTCTCCTATTAACAGTGCTAACTGCTCTTACTCTTCCAGTTTTACCACTGCTACTTCTGCAGTGTCACCTTCTACTGCTTCTAGTTCTACAGCTTTCCTTACACCCACTCATCGCTGCTGCAGCTGCTGCCTCTGCTACTGCTGCTCCTCCTCCCATTCCCCTTCCACCCCTCGTTCTCACGTCCTCCTCTAACCCGCTGCTGTTGCTGCTGCGTTTGTTACTTCTGCTTCTGCCCCTGCTCCACCTCGTGTCGCCGTCTTGACTGTTGGCCTCCTGTCCGAGTCTCACGCCGCGCCGTTCATTCTCTCCCTGCCCCTGCCCCTGCTCTGCCGCGGCGCTGTTGGAGGCAGGAGTCACACGCCTCCGCTCTGTGCCTACACCAGCATTGTCGTCACACGATCTGATGAAGCTGTGCTTTCTTTTCTTATATCAGTCCCCTTGAAACTGCGTGGTCCTTGGTCAAGAGTCCCTGTGTGTCAGGCCTAAGAAGAGACTCGCCGCGTCTCCATACACGCCATTTATAAAAGGCGGGTAGCTAGGGAGATCGGGCTTTGGCTAGCTCTTTCTCTAGCCAGCTCTGGTGACTTTCGTGGTCAATGGCTCTTCATAGCCTACGAAGGCTTGACAGGCCTTAAAACCCCATCCAGTTATTCATGCATTCATTTAATCATCTTTGGCTCGTCATCTATGATCACAAGTTGGCTAAGTAAGTTCACACTCCATATCCCCTTCTCGCAAATAACTCCATCGCTAACCATTCCACCTCTATGTCCTCCTCCCCTCTCCTACACGCCCCCCTCCCTCTCCCGCCCCGTCCCCTCAACCCCCCCCCCCCCCCTACCCCCCTGCTCACTCAG
>JAWQFJ010017342.1:20000-32500 GCA_034096865.1 Theodoxus fluviatilis
GACTCCACGGCTTATATCTCAAAAACTACTGGACGGATTTCCTTGAGATTTTGCACACTAACTGGAAGTTAGGTCCGATTGAATGTATCAAATTTTCAGAATCGAGGCTTGAAGAGAAAGTGGTTTTTTAAGGTCGTACACTCCAGAGTGCCTCCCCAAATACGCGGTTCATAGAATGGCGAAATTGCGTCATGTGTGACGTCATCAACAACGTGACGTCATTTGCGAGTAGAGTTTCCAGAAGCGTGGGTCCTATATAGAATCCATGCGAGAATGAATAATTTAGAGAACATTGGTGAAGGAGGAAGAAGGATTTTTTACGATGCAAGTAGTCATTTGATGGAATGGCGACCCACTCTACAGCCACGCCCCTTTTCTCGCTGTATCTCGCGTGATTACCGATGCGCCGGCGGCAAAATGGCTTCCGAATGAACGCTGATTTGTTGCGTTGTATTCCGGACATCATTTGTGTCTCATTTTTGCCAGACAGTGAGAAGATTTCTCAGACTGTGATAGACAGGGGTATGAATAAATACCACTCAAGTTATTTAGACGAAATTAAGATCTATGAGCAAGCGGAATAAACGGTCGAGTTGACAGCTTGGTGCTTCAGATCAATGCGAAAAAATGAAGCTCCATATCGACTTTCTTTCCATCTTGACGCTGCTAAGCAGAAGATCAACCATCCTCATTGCTCGTGCAAAGCTGGGTAAGTGTTTTTTTTTAATAATCATTTATCTGTTACTTGTTTGATGGAGTAACCTAAGCTCGCATTCCAAAATTGTAGAACCTACTGAGTACTGTTGAAGTGTTGTGTGTGGAGCCAAAAAGCTTGCGCAACTGTCCTTCGCACTGACTGTCCTATGCACGGACTGTCCTTTGCATTAACTGTCCTTCACACTGACTGTTCTATGCACTGACTGTCCGATGCACTGACTGTTCTATGCACTTTCACACTGACCAGTGCACAGAATGACCGGCACATGTCCGAAGCACTGGTGAGCGCGACAAAAACTTGGAGCGGACTGTTAGATCTTTACCCACTGTAGAAAGCGCACTTCCCCTCCTCTCCTTCGTGACTATCTCCTTGTCAGTGTGAAGGACAGTTAATGCAAAAGACGGTCAGTGCAAAGGACAGTCGGTGCATAGGACAGTCAGTGCGAAGGACAGTTGCACAAGCTTTTTGGATCCACACACAACACTTCAAGAGTAGGTTCTACAATTTTGGAATGCGAGCTTAGGTTACTCCATCAAACACGTAACAGATAAATGATTAAAAAAACTACAACACTTACGCAGCCTTGCATGAGCAATGAGCAGTAATGTTCAATTTCTAATGCACATCTGAGACTCACCCCCGCACAGACTCCTTCGCTTTTATTCAGCCGGTTGAGATTTAGCTGCTTGTGTGGCCACGGAAAAGAACGTTATAAATTCTTTACAAATACTCTGCCATATCAATTCTCTAATGGCTCAGCTGGTAGAACGTTGGACTCTTGGTCATGCATGACCAGGTTCGATTCTGCGCTGAAACTTATTTTTCTTCTCTTTTTCGAGAGGTTGTAGGTTTCAACCCGACCTGGTTTTTTGTGTTTGTATGTGTGTGTGTGTTTTTCCCCCCTCTTTTCTCGAGAGGTTGCGGGTTCGAACCCGATCTTTTTTTATTTTTTATTTTAATGCCAAAACCTGGAGGTTCAGCGCCAGCGGTTTTTATTGTATATGCCATCAGCCCAGTTCAAGGACTCAGTAACACGGGCACAGATGTCACAATTCATTATATAGACCTCCTCCTCTTAAATGCATAGAGTAAATAGGTGCTCACAGATCTTGCTCTTTCCCTGTCGTAATATGAGAACCACACAAAACAAAAATAGAGGTACCTTATTTGTATATCTTTGTAAGCTGGACACACATATAGAAAATGTTTTTCATTCTAGAATCTCTCATTGCAACTAGGGCATGACAGCGTAGTTGGCTCACTATATCGATATGGGTGTACGTAAAGTTCGCTAATACCCAGAAGAAAAAGAATGTACAAGTCCCTGATGATAGGTTTGTCCAAGTCATGGAAATATTGCTCTATCTTAAAGCTGCACTTGAATACCTTGTAAAAGGAACAGAGAGAGAGAGAGAGAGAGAGAGAGAGAGAGAGAGAGAGAGAGAGAGAGAGAGAGAGAGAGAGAGAGAGAGAGAGAGAGAATCCATACGATTTTCAGGGTGACTGCCACACTGCGAAGGTCAAGGCTAAATACACAAATATGCAAATGGGCGCGCTACTGCTCGTGCTTACCGCAGTTCTCAACACTTGTTCGCTGTTCAAGCTCCACGCCCATGCTTCCCAAATCAGCTCCCTTCACCCCTACCCTTCAGGCCCTTTCAGCAGCGGCAGTTGGACGCCGAGTCAAACAATGAGGGACCCCGACTCTGGGAACTCTTTGGCATTAAGGAGCCGAAACGCTAATGCACCTTTTTTGCTGCGCTACACCTCTTTGACCTGCGACTGCAAACTAATAGCGCCCGAGAAAGGTCGAGTCAAAGGCGTTTTGTTGGAGGCGGAAGGAGGAGAGGAGGTAGAGAGAGGGCATGCCCTCTTGGAGGTCCCATCTGCTGGCTGTGAAAGGTGCCAGCCCTCCACGCTTAGGCCCATCTGCCAGGCTGCCGCTCTGGAGAGGCGCCTGTCTGTGCCTGTGTGTGCATGTTGAGGCCGTCTCTCTCACAGCCGTTAGCAACACGTTCTCTGGCGACAAGTCATCGTGGCAGCAACACGTGTATTGTTTCAATGGCAAGAATCCATGTGCTTTTTATTGTTGCTGTCGTCGTGGGTTTTTTTTTGTTCTTTACTTCATGAGTTTTACTTTTTCATACGACTTTGCAATGCTGTTCATGAGAAAAGCATTTTGTGGCTTGGTACCAATGGTGAACGGATAGCTTCACTGAACACGACAGAGGCAGCATATTTGTGAAATGTCTGAACCTTAGTACCTTGTCTTTCACAACTTTTATTTTTTGTGACTCGTAAAAAAAAATCTTAGAGAAAAAAATAGCCATCGGGTTTTTGCCCGGTGCGTGAGCAAATAACCCTACGCATCGCGCACCAGGCATCATGGACAGTGTTTTCACGACCACGCCGGATTTTAAAATTTGAGTTCTGCAAGAGAAAACATGTATCTGTGTAAGAAAATATTCATCTGAAAGGGCGCTCATTTATTGTGAAGTTTTCAAACACCTTCTCTCAGGAAACGCGTTCACGACATTAAGTGGTCACGCTTCGTGGTTCAGCCTTTGAGTTGTCATGATGTTCCAAGAGCTGAGTTCAGTTTTAAGTAGCAGGAAATCATTTGCATGTAAGCTTTCACAGTGAAACACCCTCACTCCTTCATCTGTAGCGACTCGTGTGGGGAGGCGACTGCATGATATCACATGGTGAACTAGAGGGAAGTCGGCGAAGGTCTTGTATGCGTGCATGCGTGCGTGCGTATATGCGTGTATGCGTGTGTGTGTGTGTGTGTGTGTATGTGTGTGTGTGTATGTGTGTGTGTGTGTGTGTGTGTGTGTGTGTGTGTGTGTGTGTGTGTGTGTGTGTGTGTGTGTGCAGAAGTCAACAGAGAGGAAAAACACGAAGTTGTAGCATACTGTACAGTGCTAAAGCGCAGTGAGAGGTCCATGGACGTACGGGCCTGTAGTAGTTACAGCTGTGTCCCATTGGGACGTACGGCCTGTAGTAGTTACAGCTGTGTCCCATGGACGTACGGGCCTGTAGTAGTTTCAGCTGTGTCCCATTGGGACGTACGGCCTGTAGTAGTTACAGCTGTGTCCCATTGGGACGTACGGGCCTGTAGTAGTTACAGCTGTGTCCCATTGGGACGTACGGGCCTGTAGTAGTTACAGCTGTGTCCCATGGACGTACGGGCCTGTAGTAGTTACAGCTGTGTCCCATGGACGTACGGGCCTGTGGTAGTTACATCTGTGTCCCATGGACGTACGGGCCTGTGGTAGTTACAGCTGTGTCCCATGGACGTACGGGCCTGTGGTAGTTACAGCTGTGTCCCATGGACGTACGGGCCTGTGGTAGTTACAGCTGTGTCCCATGGACGTACGGCCTGTGGTAGTTACAGCTGTGTCCCATGGACGTACGGGCCTGTAGTAGTTACAGCTGTGTCCCATGGACGTACGGGCCTGTAGTAGTTACAGCTGTGTCCCATGGACGCACGGGCCTGTAGTAGTTACAGCTGTGTCCCATGGACGTACGGGCCTGTAGTAGTTACAGCTGTGTCCCATGAACGTACGGGCCTGTAGTAGTTACAGCTGTGTCCCATGGACGTACGGGCCTGTGGTAGTTACATCTGTGTCCCATGGACGTACGGGCCTGTGGTAGTTACAGCTGTGTCCCATGAACGTACGGGTCTGTAGTAGTTACAGCTGTTTCCCATGGACGTACGGGCCTGTGGTAGTTACAGCTGTGTCCCATGGACGTACGGGCCTGTAGTAGTTACAGCTGTGTCCCATAGACGTACGGGCCTGTAGTAGTTACAGCTGTGTCCCATGGACGTACGGGCCTGTGGTAGTTACAGCTGTGTCCCATGGACGTACGGGCCTGTAGTAGTTACAGCTGTGTCCCATGGACGTACGGGCCTGTGGTAGTTACAGCTGTCCCATTGGGAGCAGCCATGCATCCCGATCAGCCATTAAATCAAGTCGACAAGAGCATCACGCAGCAAGCTAACGCAAGCCCATTTTAGTTCACTAGAGACTTCGCCCACCGGCGAAAATGTCTCTAGCCCAGTTGACATCACGTGATGGAAGGTTTTGGTCTGAAATTTGCAAATGGAGGTCACACGAGAGGCTTGTGGGATAGCCGATCTGCTATCCGACATACACAGTTCAAGTAGTTCTAAGACTATTTCGCACAAACCTCTTAACTTACTCTTGTTGAGGCAATAAACAAGCGTTTATTCGATCAAATAAATTGTTTGTGTTGAACGGAAATACGTGTTGACATCTGACTGATTTCTGTAAAAAGTGGAGAGAAAAATTGTATCAGAACAAACTATTTTTGGTGCAATGATGTAATGCAATGGGTCAAGTCTATTACGCATTCTTTTCGAACTGTGCCAGAGTCACTACTGACTCGGGTTCACAGAATGAGGCAAGCCTGCACTGAGAGCCACACGGTTCTGCATTTTGATGCTGCAGGTTGTGCTAGGTAACAAGCAGATGTAGGTAGTTACCTGCAGGTTGTGCTAGGTAACAAGCAGATATAGGTAGTTACCTGCAGGTTGTGCTAGGTAACAAGCAGATGTAGGTAGTTACCTGCAGGTTGTGCTAGGTAACAAGCAGATGTAGGTAGTTACCTGCAGGTTGTGCTAGGTAACAAGCAGATGTAGGTAGTTACCTGCAGGTTGTGCTAGGTAACAAGCAGATGTAGGTAGTTACCTGCGCCAAGGGGATTGTGTTCTTCCCGCGGTTCGTTCGTTAGTTCGTTTCGTTTCGTTTCGTTTCGTTTCGTTGAGTATAGTTGAGTGTAGTTGTGTGTAGTTGAGTGGAGTGTAGTTGAGTGGTGTGGAGTGGAGTGGAGTGGAGTTAGTTAGTTAGTTGGCAGAATAACTCAAAAAGTTCACAACGGATTGTGATGAAATTTGGTGCAAAGTCAGAGTTTCATCCCAGAAACAATCTATTAATTTTCGGAGGTTATCTTTACCACCTTTTGAAATTAAAACTATAAACAAAAATGGTATTGCCTAGTTTCAATAGATTTCCAGAAGATCCCACTAAGCGACTGCAAAAAGTCCTATTCGCGAATATATGCCAAGATGATTTTCGGTCCGAGCCAGGACACACCATGCACACGGCCATCCTTCCTCTTCACGTAGCAGACTCCTTTGTGGCAATGCCAACTCGATGCTTCTCCAAGAAATGCGTGGTGTGAGCAGAATGTACGCTAGGAATACCACAGTTCACGTCCTAGGACACCTTGGTTATATCTAAGAATGTTGAGTGCGTTAACACAAAATGTTCCTTGCCTTACCACAGCTATGTAGCCATTTGGTAGTAAAACCACGGTGGTCATTTTCTTGACATTGTCGCAGGTACGACCTCTATCTTCAAATGTCTGAAACTTCTAGTGTTGATCCTGAAAAGTTCGTATCTATATCAAAATAAACAGAAGAAAAACAGCAGATTTAAAGAATACGTGTATCTCCAAACACAAATAAATTGGGTTAGAACTGGTTTAATGGTGGCCGATTTACACTCACACACACACGCACGCACGCACACGTATACACACACACGCACACACACACACACACACACACACACACACACACATACAAACACTCATATACGCGCGCACCCACACATACATACACGCACACACATAATGTACATACACACACGGTCGCGACCACGCAAACGCACACGCACACACGCACACGTCTGTAGTGCGGCCCACGGTCAGGTCATGCCACGCATTACGTGCAGCCCACGGGAGGCGCGCAAGGAAACATGACCAGCATGTGGGGAAGCCAGGCCGGCCATTAGCGGGTCGTCCCGGAGCAATCAAAGGCGACGGAAGTGTTCCCCTGGAAAGCCCAGAAGAACACGCAGAGCCATAGGAACAAAGCTATTGCTTGTTTATCGTTTTTTGGATTCATAGTTAAAAGCAATACGATCCTTTCCACTCCCATCCTTCTTCATGGCGCTATCAAGTAAATGCATTCACGCACAATCCATTGAAGCACTCTATACTTCCCTAATCGACTGTCTGTAACTTAACGTGGGAAAACACGTGTGCGCTGCCGCTTGCGTGATCACATTACGGTTAAACCAGGAGAATTCACATGGCACGAGAAGATTCAACGAGCACTGCTGTCATTGGGTTTCACAGTACAATAGGCCCCTGTGATGGATGGCGGAGTTGATTTTTATGATCTGTTTACGGCAAGAAGAGTACCTTTCCAAAGAGTTTACTCAGTGGCCTACGGTGTTTGTTTTCAACAGACTTGAGGACGATATCAATAAAAGTGTAATGTATTTATTTATCTCTTAAAACACACACACACACACACACAGAGAGAGAGAGAGAGAGAGAGAGAGAGAGAGAGAGACAGAGAGAGAGAGACAGAGACAGAGAGGGAGACAGAGACAGAGACAGACGGAGATAGAGACAGAGATAGAGATAGAGAGAGAGAGACAGACAGAGACAGAGACAGACAGACACACATGCAGGCGGGCAGACAGAGAGACACGGAGAGAAAGACAGACAATCAGATAGGCAGATAGGCAAACATATCGAGGCCCTGTTCATGAAAGCTCAGATGGGATGACGGGTCACGGATACCACGTCAGGTCCTCTAGGCGTTCTGCAGGAGGGAGACAGGCACCTCGGTGGCCGCATGAAGCGTTTCAAGGACTGTGCGACGGAACTCTTCTAGCAAGGCGGGATCCCAGCAAGACATGTCGAGTTCCTGGCCAAGGACAGGACGGTTGCAGTGCGACCGCAAGGCAAACGACACATTTGAGAAGTCCAGACAGAGAGACTCGCTATTAATGTGAGCTTGAGAAGACGGGTTACAGCTCAGGACACCTGCACAGCAGCCTTCCAGTGTCCCCACTGCCCCCCGTCAATATGGCTCGTGTGGCGGCCTAGGGCCGTATGCATGAGAAGGAAGGAAAAATCCTCATTAGGAAGACGTACTACTACAGTAAATGCTTTCGAAGTTACGTCAGACGTTACTTGCTATGCATGGGCGATGAGCTGCGTTGTAGTTGTGACTGTAGAGGTATGTAGTAACTAACTAGGGGGAATCCCGGGAATCCCGTCTGAGTGCGCATGTGTGCAACCGTATTCGTCTGTCGTCTGCTTGTTGGCAGATAACGCATTATGTGCGCATGCAAGTCCTCGTGCAACTCATCTGCAATTTCCAACATTTCATGACGATGAAAATATAAATATATTGTATATTTCTCCATCATCGAACGAATCAAACGGATTCGGTCGGTTGATATTCTGTCCCGTCTCCTTCGTTGCATTTGCTGATCAAACACGCACATAAACGCTGTCATCTTTCGTGTTGTAATTTTACGTTCTCACTCCAGCCTCAGCTCGCAATCTTCCCAGCAAACTCGTGAAACCCTAGCGTGCGTCGACACACATTTCCTCATTTACAATAATGAAACAATTTATTCTGAACAGTGTTTTTTTAAAACAAAAATGCAATTTAAATGTATCGTGTTCATGGCATCAGATAAAACTAGCTTTGTCCACACTGTCAACAGATGCTTCGGCGTGTAGGTGCGTCGACCCGCATTTCCATTTTTAAAATGTAGGAGCTTTCACGACCTATTGATGCATTCGACATACAGCTTTGATAAATTTATGCTGTTCATAGCTTACAATTTTTTTGAATGGGTTTCTAGTATCCCAAAATACAGCGTTTTCTGTGCGAACCGTAGACAGCAATGACGGCTTAACTCGCTGTTACTACGGCTGTACTCATGGATGCTGGCTGAAGTAGAAGAAGGGTTGTTTTACTACATGGTTCCTTTGGAAGGAACCACCATTTTTGACTCATGCAATCCTTAGTAGTGATTTTTACATCAAAAGTTGACACTTACTCACAAAGAAAGGCGTAACTTCCCTCTCATGCATACGGCCCCTGGTGAGTTACATCAACACACGTACGAGAGAGAGAAAACGAACGAACGAACGAACGAAACATTTATTGCGTAGGCCTTCTCCAGGCCTGTTGCAAAATTATATACATCAAAAGGACAAAATTAATTGGACATGTTTTCCAAGACTGGCAACCAGTCTTGATCGAGGCGCGTACGCGGAGACAAGCGAGAGTCGTGCAACGACACGCGAATCATGGCTTCCGTGCTGTCCGCCTTGGCTGCTGCCGTGTAGCGTGGAAAATAGTAACCCGTGGAAAACAGTAACGGAAGTCATCGCAGAGTTATCTGCGAGGGATTTTCTGAAAATTCAACTCTAAAAAGAGACGGCACCCGCCACTCCGCCTGACTGACTTGGCACGCCCGGGGAGTTATGCTAAGATCCGGCCGCGTAAATATATCTGCGTTTTGTGACAAACGTCTTTCTCGGCGGTACTGTACTCCATGCACCTTAACGGTGCGCGTGATTCGGGTGTAATCTTAAGCTAAACGACGTTTATTGGCGCTGCTGAAATGGTCGAAGTCGGAAACATTCGGAACGTCGTTTAGCTTAAGATTACACCCGAATCACGCGCACCGTTAAGGTGCATGGAGTACAGTACCGCCGAGCAAGACGTTTGTCACAAAACGCAGATATATTTACGCGGCCGGATCTTAGCATAACTCCCCGGACGTGCCAAGTCAGTCAACGGTCGCGTTTTATAAAACCAGACTACAAACAGACTACAGGGAGGTGACTCCCATATTATTTCCGGCAGGGGAGACGGCTTTACAGGGGGAAAAACTTTTTTGAACGCTACATCATGTGTTAAACTACACAAATGCACCAAAACCTCGTAAAGCAACTAATGCGTCGTTTGTCGGAATATATTCCATGCGAAGAACAGGTGCAGGAGCGGTAAATTGCATAAAGCACGTCCCTCGCAGATCACTCTGCGATGACTTCCGTTACTGTTTTCCACGGGTTACTATTTTCCACGCTACATGCCGTCTCAGGGTTGGTCTGTCGCCATCGCCATGGCTACTGCCGCACTCAGGGTCTCGGACAGGGGCTGTGTCTGGTGGATGGGCTTGCATAGGTAGTCTGGGGGTAGCAGGCCATTGTTCCTCTCTCCTGTCGGAACAGGACGGAATGGGGCGATCAGATGGGGAGCTGACAACACGGCCACCCCTGATCCCCTCCGCGTCCCGCTCCGCAGCCCTCACTTCAGGGAAGGTGGCGAGACACGACTGGGCAGATGCACTCCTGCGCCTTATCTCCTGCAGTACCTCCTTCACACCATCTGGAAGATCATCATCCACGGGAGCACTGTCAGTGGGGACTGGAGACGGATGATAGTCTGTCAAACCGCTCGAGTTTTTCATCTCGACGACCTCGGCGGGATTGTCTCTCACTCCACGCTGATCACCCGTCGAGAGGTCACAAGTCAGGTGTGAAAGGTCACAATCTGCCATGGCCGTATGATGTGTTCCGGTGATATCTACGGTGGGAGCACTCTGCGCGCGCTTCATGCAGCCCAACAGACGGGTAAGTCATACGAATGTTATTTGACTCACGGTGCTGTTCAGCTCGTCGCTTGTATACGAGAGAGAGAGAGAGAGAGAGAGAGAGAGAGAGAGAGAGATGTTACTTCACAGTATATTGTCGCTTGCGACAGGCAATCACCACAGGAGTAGTAGTAGTAGCAGCAGCAGTAGTAGTAGTAGTAGCAGCAGCAGTAGTAGTAGTAGTAGCAACAGCAGTAGTAGTAGTAGTAGTAGTAGTAGTAGTAGTAGTAGTAGTAGTAGTAGCAACAGCAGTAGTAGTAGTAGTAATGATGGTGGTGGTACTAGTAGTGGTGGTGGTGGTAGATGTAGTAGTAGTTGTAGTAGTAGTAGTAATAACAGTAGTAGTAGTAGTAGTAGTAGTAGTAGTAGTAGTAGTAGTAGTAGTAGTAGTAGTAGTAGTAGTAGTAGTAGTAGTAGTGGCAGTATTGGTAGTAGTTATTGCTGCTGCTGCTGCTGCTGCTGCTGATGATGATGATGATGTTGGTGTTGATGTTATGATGTTGCTGCGCTGTTGCTAATTCTGTTGCTGCAGTCATCGTCGTTTCTGTTGTCGTCCTCATCACTGATGCTGTTTACGACTTTGTGGCAATACTGAAACGCCCGATGAAATTTCATTCTACGTTGTAACAAAAGGGATCGACAAGAAAATATAGTTTTACAAAACCAGTTTGCTCTTGTAACTTCCATTCGCATCGCTAACTTCAACTTCTCTGTCCAACCGTCGTTTCCTTTATAATGAAGACTAAATGTATTCATGACTAATGTGTTTGCTCGTTATACTGACCTGAAAACTGCTGTAGTCATACCCTTGATCAAAAAGCCCTCCCTAGACAAGAATCAGCTTAAGAACTATAGACCAGTTTCGAATCTACCCTTCATTTCCAAAATTCTCGAAAAAGTAGTCCTCAGTCAACTTCTGTCTCACCTTGAAGCTAATGACCTCTGCAACCCTCTTCAGTCAGCGTATAGAGCTGGCCACAGCACCGAGACTCTTCTGCTCCGTGTTGTAAATGACATTCTCTCTGCTCTGGATGATGATAAACTCTCTGTTCTGCTTCTCCTGGATAACTCGGCCGCTTTCGATACCATTGATCACTGTGTTCTTCTGTCTCGTCTTGAAACTGTCTTCGGCATTCGCTCCACAGCTCTTCAGTGGTTCCAGTCTTACCTCCATGACCGTACACAGTATGTGTCTGTCAACAACATATCTTCTCCTTCTTCTCCTCTGCTTTTTGGCGTCCCTCAGGGTTCGGTGCTTGGGCCAGTTCTCTTTGTACTGTACACTACTCCTCTATCAACTGTCATACGACAACACGCAGTCAATCACCACCTATTTGCAGATGACACACAACTCCAACAATCATGCAAGCCTTCAGAAATCCTAGCATTGGTACACACCTTTGAAAACTGTTCTTCTGACATCAAGTCCTGGATGTCTACAAACAAATTAAAGTTGAACGCTGAAAAAACTGAAGCCCTTCTCTTCTCTGGATCAACTGCTGTAACCCCAACTCCTCCTTCCACTATCACAATAGGTTCTAGTGACATCTCTTTTTCTGCCAGTGCCAGAAACCTCGGTTTCATCATGGACTCTAGCATGTCAATGAAACAACACATAGCTGCAGTATGTCAGACCTGCTACTTCCAGATCAGAAGAATTAGTTCTATCAGAAAATTTCTCACAGTAGATGCTACTAAAACTCTGGTCACTTCCTGCATTCTGTCCAGATTAGATTATTGCAACTCTCTTTTGATAGGCTGCCCTGACTCTACTCTCCAACCTCTGCAGAAAGTCCAACACTGTGCCGCCCGCCTCATTTTTAGAGCGCGTCACCGACAACCCTGCACTCCTCTCATGAAAGATCTCCACTGGCTGCCTGTTTCTGAACGTATCAAGTATAAGATTGCATGTCTCTGCTACAACATCATCTCTGAATCTGCACCTGCCTATCTCTCTGATCTGGTCTCTCTGTACACCCCTTCTCGCTCACTCCGCTCTTCTGCTGACACTCGACTCCTCCGCCAAGGTCGCTTCAAGCGCAGAACTCATGGCTTTCGCTCTTTCTCATACTATGGCCCTCAACTGTGGAATTCTCTCCCTCACAATATCCGACACTCTACCTCCATCTCTTCCTTCAAATCCAACCTCAAAACCTACCTTTTTCAGCAATATTACTTGTGAATTTGTTAGAATCCTGCCGCACCCCCCCCCCCCCCTCCTCTACCCCCACGTACATCTTGACATCTGTGTAAATATTTGTATAGTATATTGTCAGTCT
>JAWQFJ010017342.1:37500-57921 GCA_034096865.1 Theodoxus fluviatilis
GACATGAGAAAACAAACAGCAAGGGCAACAAAACAATTTTAAAGGCATTCAATATTTTATTGTACACAGTTCAAGTTAAAATGAGGATTAATTTGGTTAGTTTTGGCTAACGTAAGGAGATCTACATGAGAAGTAGTCACTGATGTTCTTCTGAGTGGCTTTGGATTTTTCTTTAAGTCTGATTTCTTCCACAGAACTTGTCAGTTTCATGGCCTGTGACACAACACCATTGTCACCTTTGACAGTGACAAAGGCAAGCAGCCTTTTCACTTGCTCTAGAGCTTCCTTTGAAGACATGATGGGCTCTGACAATGTTTGCCTACCTGGATTAGCTTCCCAGAAATCGGAAGGTTTCGCGATCGATGTTCACAAAACCATTGCCACACATCGGCGTTGAGAACCTCGAGATTTGTCTTTCGTCGTTTTGTGTGCTTCTGGTCCGCTCGGCCTCCATATTCCCATCTCTGTTTCAACTCTTCTCGTTTTCTCTTTACTGAATTTATTTGTGTCAATCCAACATCGAAGTGTTTGGCCACATCCTGTAGGGTCATACCATTGTCTATTTTTTTCAAGAGCTCCATCCGCTGTTCCAGCGTTAGCGCTTTCCTCTTTGTAGCCATTTTGCTTTGTGCCTTCTTTGAAATTCAACACACAAACTGATGTGAAGATTTTACGCACGATGGCGCAGTCACTGACCTCGTAGTAAATCGTATGATCGACAACACGCTGTGTTTCATCCTGAGCTTTCAAACTCATCGGGCGCACATGAGAAGGCGTTCAACCCGAAAATGTACACTGAGGTCCCTGCATGAAAGGATAGACTGCACGCGAGTGTAGTGAGCAAAACACTTCACACTCTCACCACTGCCAACTCGGTTTCAGAGTGAGCCGCTATTCGCAAGTAAAAACAGCGATCGGGACCGGTAGGGGGGGGGGGGGGGGGGGGGGGGGGTCGTTATTCGCAATAGCGAGGTTAGTCGCTATTAGGCAGTCATAGTGCGTCCTCCACGAACTTCGCATTGGCCATAATTCGTATCTAAATGAGGGTGCGCGCGCAACACAAGAAAGTGACGAGAGCGTAAAATCATGTCAACACAAACGATGGCAACACATGCTTCGGCGTGGATGCGTTGACCTGCATTCGATGTGTAAACTGTAGGAGCTTTCACGATCTATTGATGCATTCAACATACACCTTTGATAAATTAATGCTGTGCATGGCTTATATATTCTTTGGATGGGTTGCTAGTATCCCGAAATAGAG
Source organism: Theodoxus fluviatilis (assembly GCA_034096865.1). NCBI lineage: Eukaryota > Metazoa > Mollusca > Gastropoda > Cycloneritida > Neritidae > Theodoxus > Theodoxus fluviatilis. The sequence continues at coordinate 38,765 of JAWQFJ010017342.1, forward strand.
CGTTTTGTGAGCGAACCGGCAATACGTCGGCCATTGAAATTTGCAAATAGTTGGCGAGTTCACCTCTTGTCGTGACCTCTACGCATGCGCATTAGTTCGTCACTTTCTTGTGTTGCGCGCGCACCCTCATTTAGATACGAATTATGGCCAATGCGAAGTTCGTGGAGGACGCACTATGACTGCCTATTTAGAGGTAATTTTCTGAAGAAATCGATCCGTGCCGGCTCTGACCATCCGCTATTGCGAGGTTAGTCGCTATTGCGAGGTTAGTCGCTATTGCGAGGTTAGTCGCTATTTAGAGGGTCGCTATTCGCAGGTCCCACTGTACATTGATGGGAGCAAAAAAAGCTGCAGGTTGGACGAAATACCGGGAGATTACTTAAAACTAACATCTGATCAATTTTCAAACTTTCTTACTCATCTTTTCAATAAAATGTTTGAAAACCATTTTTTCCCAAAGAGCTGGAGTCAGTCTTTGATAGTGTCTCTCCACAAGACGGGTGACAGGCTAGATCCCCAAAATTACAGGAGCATATCTCTGCTGAGCACAATGGGTATACAGTATTTTTGTCTATCTTAACCAGGCGCCTACAGAGATGAGCAGAGGAGAGAGGAAAGTTTTGTTTCGAACAGGCAGGGTTCCGAGCAGACCACTCCGCAACCGACCAAATATTCACACTGTATGCAATAGCGGTCAAGAAGGTATTTGGTACAGGCAGGGGAAAACTATATGCAGCCTTCATATATTTCAAAAAAGCTTTGATTCAGTAAATCGCGAATGCTTTTGGAAAATCCTAGAAAATGCATATATATCGACAACTATTTTGAACGTGTTGAAAGCCATGTGTGCACATGTGGAGTCATGTGTCAGGTGGGATCTGTCTGAATCCGACTTTTTTCCCCCCTCCGGCGTAAAACAAAGAGTCGAGAGCGCAACAATGTTTTCCTTATATATTACCCATGTCGTAGACTATGAACGTAAACACGGACTGCATGGAGAAACTCATTCCTGGTATGCCAGAATTGTTTTTTCTCTTGTTTGCGGACGATGTTGTACTGTTGCCATCGACGCCTGTGGGACTACAACGCCAAATTGATCACCTACAAGATGTGTCAAAGACCCTCGGGGTCACTGAAAACACTGATAAAAACAAGGCCATGGTCATCCGAAGAGGAGGACATTTGGCACGGGGAGAAAGATGGTTTCTGGATGGAAAGCGACTAGAGGTTGTGAACTCCTACAGATACATTGGTTTTGTTTTCACAACGAAAGTGTCCATTAAATTCGCCCTGGAGAATTAAGCCATCAAAGCTAAACATAAAACAGTTCTGTTGCTGAAAATTATGTGGTGTATTCACAACTGCAACTCAATGGTGTACTTTAAGCTATTTGACGGACAGATACAGCCTATACTGTTATACGGTGCAGAATTGTAGGGACTACAAAGACGCGAAGATGTAGCGAAGGCGCATTTATTCGCCTGGATTCCTCAATGTAGATGTTAGAACTCCCAACCACATGGGGTACGGAGAGACAGGAAGGTATCCTATGCTTGCGAGTTCTATCATACGAGCTGCCAAATATTGGCTCAGGTTGTGTAGGATGCCAGTGGACAGGCTACCAAAGCAAGCCTACCTCATGTTGCGGAATTCAACTGTACCGGGCAGACATAGCTGGCCAAATGCAATAGAAGAAGGGCTGTTCAAACTCGGCTACGGGTATGTGTGGAAAAATTGTGGCGTCGCAAACGAAAAGAAGTTTCTGCGAGCTCTGAAGTTCAGATTGCGAGATTGCTTCCGTCAGGAGTGGAATACCTAGATGAAAGAAAGTGACCGATTCTCAATGTACAGATTGTTTGAACACAAATTTGAATGTGAAAGTAATCTAAATGATATCACCATAAAGAAATTCAGAGATGCTTTCATAAAATTTAGACTAGGAATAAACGATCTACGTGTAAATAAAAATACAATGATGTACTAACAGCAGACAAACGCTGCCCATTCTGCCCAGATGTCATAGAAAATGAATATCACTTCATACTTGATTGCCAACAATACAATGATCTGAGAAACAAATTCGTAACGAAATAACCTCACAAAGCGACTCACTGAGTCTTGCCTACCTGATCGAGATATATTGCCATGTATATATCATCTGCAGATAAATTACGTTGGCAGGTTGTCGAGAAATCGCAAATCCCGAATGGGGAGTAAATTGTTTATGATATTTTAGGTGTACAAATGAAGATACTACAGCTATGATCGTCATTTATGTATGACAACGAAAAAGGAAGTAAAAAGACAAGAGATTTCAATGTGTGTATTTTATGCATGCGTGGTAATGGCGGTAGAGCGACGATGCAAAAACCCCATACGAGGAGATGATTGTGTTTTTATGCTGCTTTTAAGGGTAACGTATTGCTCATACTACAGGAAACCTCGTGCATTAGAATCACATGGCCTCTAATTGCCACTGCTTGTACAAACTCAGGTCTGATGGGATTCTGTTCCTGTACATTAATTAACTGATAACGACGAGATGACTTATGTAAGTTTCAACAACACAGGTACAAATGAACTTTCATGTGATATCTAACAGCCCCAAATGTACATGTACAACGAGTGTGCACAATTCTAGCTCAAATCATGTTTTATTCTAATGGATCGTCGGTCGAAAATGAAGTCAGTCAAATCAAACTCTCTCTCTCTCTCTCTCTCGTTCTCTCTTTCTCACTCTCTCTCACTCTCTCTCTCTTTGTCGTTCTTTCCCACTCTCTCTCTCTCGTTCTCTCTTCTCACTCTCTCTCTCACTCTCTGTCGTTCTTTCCCATTCTCTCTCTCTCTCTCTCACTCTCTCTCGTTCTCTCTTTCTCACTCTCTCTCTCGTTCTCTTTCTCACTCTCTCTCTCACTCTCTCTCTCACTCTATCTCTCTCTCGTTCTCTCTTTCTCTCCCTCTCTCGTTTTTTCTCACTCTTTCTCTCTCGTTCTCTCTCTCTCGTTCTCTCTTTCTCACTTCTCTCTCTCTCTCTCGTTTTTTCTCACTCTCTCGTTCTCTCTTTCTCTCGTTCTCTCTCTCGTTCTTTTTTTCTCTCTCTCGTTCTTTCTCACTCTCTCTCTCTTTCGTTCTCTCTCTCTCACTCTCTCTCTCTCTCTCGTTCTTTCTCACTCACTCTCTTTCTCGTTCTTTCTCACTCTCTCTAGTTCTTTCTCTCTCTTTCTCTTGTTCTTTCTCACTCTCTCACTCTCTCTCGTTCTTTCTCTCTCTCTCTCACTCTCTCTCTCGTTCTTTCTCACTCTCTCTCGTTCTTTCTCTCCCTCTCATTCGTTCTTTCTCACTCTCTTTTTCGGTCTTTCTCACTCTCTCTCTCACTCGATCTTTCTCAATCTCTCTTTCTCACTCTCTCTCTCGTTCTTTCTTACTATCTCTATCTCACTCTCTCTCTGGTTCTTTCTCACTATCTCTATCTCTCTCATTCTTTCTTTCTCTCACTCTCACTCTCTTTCTCTCTCTCTTTCTCTCTCTCACTCTCGTTCTCTCTCTTTCTCTCTATCTATCTCTCTCACTCTCGTTCTCTCTCTCTCACTCTCGTTCTCTCTCACTCTCGTTCTCTCTCACTCTCGTTCTCTCACACTCTCGTTCTCTCTCACTCTCGTTCTCTCACTCTCGTTCTCTCTCGTTCTCTCTTTCTCTCTCTCACTCTCTCTCTCTGCCTTTCTCACTCTCCTCTCTCTCACTCACTCGCTCTCTCTCACTCTATCTCTTGTTCTTTCTAACCCTCTCCCTCTTTCTCACTCTTATTCTCTCTTTCTCTTTCTCACTCTCACTCTCACTCTTTCTCACTCTCACTCTCATTCTCTCTCTCACTCGTTCTCTCACTCTCGTTCTCTCTCTCTCTCGTTCTCTCTCTATCACTCTCTTTCTCTCTCTCTCATTCTCTCTCTCACTCTCTCTCTCTTTCGTTGTCTCTCTCTCTTTCTCTCTCTCTTTTTCACTCTCTCTCTCTCTCTCACTCTCGCTCTTTCTCCTGTCCCAAGATTTGCAGCAGCGTATGTTAGATCATGCCAAATATAGATTCATGGATAATTTTAAGTGATATCTTGTTTGAATACAACAGCACGTAATATGAATTGTTGGTAGTGCAATGTGCAAACTGAAAAGAATAATATGAATTGCATTGTACTGAGATAAGATATTTATATTAGTTTAGCACCTAAGTATGGTAAAAGAAATATCCGTTAATGAAATTTGTTTGGTTTGTATTCAAGAACAAATAATCAAAAGATATTAACGTTTGTCTTTCAGTGTGCTTCAAGTATGAGTTTTTCACTTTGAAAATGCACACGTTAGAATAAAGCATTTATCCAGGTCCATCTACTCTTTCTTGATCCCCTCAATGTATTCATTGCAAATACATGCGACATTGGGTCTGTTCATGGTTCATCCCATAATCCATTCACCACTAATCCATCAGTTCATTGTACAGTCGCTTCCTTTCTCCGTCGATGGCATCCGTTGTTCTTTGTCTGGGCTGCAGACATTGCAGCTGGCAGGATCATCGTTCATGGCATTCTGACCAACACAATCCTGCCATCAACTACTTTCACAGTGATCTAGGTGGCCTGAATGGACCCGGAAGGCATCACGAACATCATAAGTTTAGAGGTGACCTTCTGTCTCATGATGCAAGGGCAGCGGCATTTGCTGTGTCTTTGCTCTTTATCACATTTGGAAAAAGTTCCGTACATGTAGCGCTAGTAAGTGATACATTCGTACGTATAGCATTTCGCCATGTCTGCAACGGAAAAAAAAATCCACACCAAAGTTTCACACCACAAACATGATCTCGCATGCTACATGTGTTCAGATCAAAAGGCTGTGGACAAAATAGAAGTAACAAGAAGCGTTACGGTGTGTTTTAGAATGAGACATATACGATCACCTCAGCACTGGTGCATTTGACTCTCGTTATGTCCATGTAAAGGTGAAAAGGTGAATGCGTGATTACCAGTGTATAGGCCTGTGTCTACATCGCTCTGAAAGGCAGAAATGAGTGATAGGTCACAGAACAAAATCACACTTTTCTCTTGTTTGCCTTGACTTTGGACTCTATTGGACTATACCTTGATGATACACGGAGATCAAGTAAGTGTGTGTGTGAGTGTGTGTGTGTGTGTGTGTGTGTGTGTGTGTGTGTGTGTGTGTGTGTGTGTGTGTGAGGTGAGATAAAGAAAGACAGACACAGAGAGAGAGAGAGAAAGAGAGAGAGAAAGAGAGACAGAGAGAGAGAGAGAGAATGAGTGACAGGGAGAAACAGAGAGAGACAAAGCGAGAGACAAAGCGAGAGACAAAGCGAGAGACAAAGAGAGAGAGAGAGAGAGAGAGAGAGAGAGAGAGAAAGAGAGAGAGACAGTGAGACACAGAGAGAGAGAGAGAGAAATGATAACATGGTAAAATTGTTGACAAACGGCATGTGTTTCATTTTGGAAAAATTGCGTTAGCTCATTTGTTTCGTGTTTACCTTTATCAGAGCTAATTGATACACTAGAGAGAGGGGTGGTGGGCCCTTAAAAAGCGTCAAGGAAAAAGGAGGGTGATTTGTAATGTTCTTGAAAGGCACTTTCCATCGCAACAGGAGCTACCGAAACAAGCCCTCTTGTCAGAACAATCTCTGGGGCGAAACATACCGCTAACTTTCATGAACACAAAAAAGCGCTGGCAAGCCTTTGTGACAATTTTCGCCGCCACAGCTGAAAAAAGAGAGATTGGAATACCCCGTAATTGGCAGCAATTTCCTCGTTCCTGACGCCTTTGATGGCAGAACTGCAATCGGTTTTCCCGTGCCCTCTCCCCCCTGGCGTCACCACCTGTTCGAGTAGTGGCGCTGGCCCGCCTTGGGACCTGTGCGACTGCAATCCCGTCTGACGTTCTCACGCCCCCGAAGACGCCCGTGCAGCCCCGATCTGTCCAGGGTCAGTCATGCGTGGCCAAGTAGCGCTTTATCCACCTCCATACACCTCTCCAGCGCCCGCCCCCACGGGCAGGAACCTTTTTGTAGTGGCGCATATGGCAGCCGAGAAAACATCATCATTTCATTGGTGACGGCTCAGCTTCATTGGGCAAGTTGCCGCTGCATGCACAAGAAATGAACCCCAAGCAGAGGCCGCTGGGGTGGGATTTTTTTCTTTTCATTTTCGTACCGGGCCGCGATAATAATGAGTCTCTTTCGAACGACCTTCGTTAATCAAAACGAAGCACCAACTGTTCAGTTCATTCTCGTCCGCTGTGAGGGGAGTGGGGGTGGCATGAGGGGGGTGGGGGTGGCATGAGGGGGTAGGGGTGGGGAGGAAGTTGTTTTCATCTCGGAGAGCTAGTTCAACAGAGCACCCATGCGATCTCTGTCGTCCAATATTAAATTGCAAATGTGCACGCGTCAACGCAGGCGAGCCAGAGGAAAACATCTGTTGAATATATCGGCTCATTTGCCGGCGGCGGGGAGGAAATCGGAGCGGTAGGTTTTTCTTCCACGGCGGGAAAATCCGCGTGTGACAGTAAATCTTCCTGGCCCTGTAGACTCCCGTATTGTGTCGTGTTGTTGTTCCAGTGTCGGGGCACGAGCGTCGCGCGTGGGTAATCTGGAGATGAACTCGTCAGCCTGACTCCCGTCTCGCTCCGCCTATCTCCAGCAAACGTCTCTCAGGCCTGTGATGTTGTACGCAAACATAGACTCACGCAAACGTCTCTCAGGCCTGTGACGTTGTACGCAAACATAGACTCACGCAAACATCTTTCAGACCTGTGACGTTGTACGCAAACATAGACTGAAGCAAATGTCTCTCAGGCCTGTGACATTGTACGCAAACATAGACTCATGCACACGTCTCTCAGGCCTGTGACGTTATACGCAAACATAGACTGAAGCAAACGTCTCTCAGGCCTGTGACGTTATACGCAAACATAGACTGAAGCAAACGTATCTCAGGTCTGTGACGTTGTACGCAAACATAGACTGAAGCAAACGTCTCTCAGGCCTGTGACGTTATACGCAAACATAGACTCAAGCAAACATCTCTCAGACCTGTGACGTTGTACGCAAACATAGACTCAAGCAAACATCTCTCAGACCTGTGACGTTGTACGCAAACGTAGATTCAAGCAAACATCTCTCAGACCTGTGACGTTGTACGCAAACATAGACTCAAGCAAACATCTCTCAGACCTGTGACGTTGTACGCAAACGTAGATTCAAGCAAACATCTTTCAGACATTTGACTTTGTACGCAAACGTAGATTCAAGCAAACATCTTTCAAAAAAATTTTGACGCTGTACGCAAAATGGAATCATGCTTTCGTATCATCACACATGCATGCATGTCTCCAAAACGCACGTCCAAATGCTAATACGATCAAAATCGCACGCGGTAATGACTACTCTCTTGATTGTGTGCAGTACACATGCGTACCTTCCTCAAATCAACACATAAGCAATCAATGACACACACAAATGCGGCCAAGCACTCAGATTAGTGCGTGGAGTACACAGACAAGCATACGAGTGCATCGAAACAAACAAACACGCAAACACAAACATACACATCTCTAGACCTCACGCATTGAAGATCCTTACGAAACTTTCAGTCGAAGGTAGATGTCAAATGATTTCATATAGCGACTTATTACAAGTGCTCAAATCGCTCCACCCTTTCATGTGAAGGTGAAATTCCAGTTCATTGTATTGTAGTAGGCATATGTATGATTTTGTTCTTGAATTTCTCAGCAGGACAACGAAGAACCCAAGCACAGCAAGATGGTGACAGTTTCGACAACGCCACCATTCTGCCCGCCTGCCCATGTTGTCTCGGTGATGTGTTCCAAGAAGACACTCTTGCAGCAATTGCCAGTGGCTAGCTCGAGAATGCACAGAGACATTTCGCCCTCGAGAAAAGTTGGAGGTTTTTGCTTCCATACACGACGGTGTAAGAGTTGTTCGTAGACGCGAATGTCGCATGACAGCAGAGCAGGTTTTGAAATGATCCTGACAAAAAGTTTCCATTCCGGGGTGAGGCCACTGGACTGGAAATACTTCTCCGTCAATGCTATCTGAGTGATTTGAAAGGACGACCAGCGCGGCAGCTGTGCATGATGTTTGTGGCGTTATTCCACAGTTTCCATCCTTTGCTACACGTTTCTGACTCATGAGAACGCTCTCAGACTTCTTGCACTCCTAGGATTGCCTTGCACTAGTTGGGCGTCATCGGCAGCAACAATAACTTATTGATCAGTATCTGCGCAGTTATTCAAAGCAGCTATCTGGAAATACTTGTGTAAGGGCAACCAACTGATGATTCAAATAAACTATGTATTACAAAAGTCAAATTAAAAATTTCGTCCTACAAAATGTATTCTACTTCTTCAAATCTTCCTCATACAAGGCTTAGGTAATAGATTTTATGAAACAAGCTCTCTCTCTCTCTCTCTCTCTCTCTCTCTCTCTCTCTCTCTCTCTCTCTCTCTCTCTCTCTCTCTCTCTTTCTCTCTCTCAAAAATGATTCACGATGCTTAGCTTGAGACTCTAGCACTGCTTCGTATTCTGCGACCAAATCAAGACTGGCTACAGGTTTGTAGTGTTTCATCATTAATGTTTCTTGCATGTTTGTAATTGCAACAGGCCCGAGGCCTACGCAATATATATTTCGTTCTCTCTCCCTCTCTCTCTCCCTCTCTCTCTCTCTCTCTCTCTCTCTCTCTCTCTCTCTCTCTCTCTCCATGTGTGTGTGTGTGTGTGTCTGTCTCCGTCTCCGTCTCCGCCTCTGTCTGTCTGTCTGTCTGTCTGTCTGTCTGTCTGTCTGTCTGTCTGTCTGTCTGTCTGTCTGTCTGTCTGTCTGTCTGTCTGTCTGTCTGTCTGTCTGTCGGTCGGTCGGTCGGTCGGTCGGTCGGTCTCTCTCTCTCTCTCTCTCTCTCTCTCTCTCTCTCTCTCTCTCTCTCTCTCTCTCTCTCTCTCTCCCTCTCTCTTTCTCACGAAATAAAGAACAACGTATGATTCAGAACACAGGTGAATGGGGATGAAATATTTCTCATTAGTGACGACACTGAGAATGACGCACACTTGGTCCAATGTACTCTAACACAAGAGGAAACCCCGTAGCAAAATATTTGCAACATAATAGACATGATAATAGCACATCAAACAGATATGCAAATGACACGCGATGTTGCTATGGCTGTATATGACAATGTATAGTTTGAAACAAAGCAGTGTAAAAATTGCTCAAAGAACCCTGTACAATCCATCCTGTGACCTGTGACCTGTGCATAACTAATGTAAGGGCCTGTCAAGTTGAGGTAAGTATAGTGCGACCTGAGGCGTGTTCAGGAGGGCGAGGATCGCGGTCTGTACGCGTGCACTCGCCAAGCTTCCCTCCTGAACAGCGGCTTGTTCAGAAGGCGCAGCGCTGCAAAGTGCCGAATCACATGCAGCGCTTTGCAGCGCTACGCGTTCTGAACAAGCCGTTTCACGGCGCAAGCGCTGCATGCTCAGCTCGCGCGAACTCACTGAGTACTCGTCGCCTTCTGAACACGCCTCGGAACACTATTCTGTAGTTGTATTTGGATTCGGCGTCAGCGCTGGTACACTACGACCATTTTTCGAGAAAAGCATTAACCTTGTTGCTTCATTTTCGACTGCTGTGCTATAATCATAAAACCATGGTATTCATATGCTTCACGTGAGGATCATATTGATACTGAAAATGAATATTTTAAACATATATTTCGATCACTGGAAAAATTGAACTGTTCTATTACTTCGTGTATACGTATCTCATTCTCATTTTTTTACGTTTGTATTGTTATAATCGTGATGGGTTGTCAACCATAATAAAGATTCACATTCTCTCTCTCTCTCTCTCTCTCTCTCTCTCTCTCTCTCTCTCTCTCTCTCTCTCTTTCTCTCTCTCTCTCTCTCGCTATCACTCTCTCTCTCTCTTTCTCTCTCTCTCTCTCTCTCTCGCTATCACTCTCTCTCTCTTTCTCTCGTTCTTTCTAACTCTCTCTCGTTCGTTCTAAGTCTCTCTCTCTCACTCTTACTCTCTCTCTTTCTTACTCTCACTCGTTCTCTCTCTCACTCTTGTTCTCTCACTCTCGTTCTCTCTCTCTCTCGTTCTGTATCTCTCACTCTCTCTTTCTCACTCTCTCTCTTTCTCTCTCTCTCACTCTCTTTCTCTCTCACTCTCTCACTCTCTCTTTCTCTTTCTCTCTTTCTCACTCTCTCTCTCTCTCTTTCTCACTCTCTCTCTCACTCTTGTTTTCTCTCTTCCTCCCTCTCTCTCTTTCTCACTCTCTTTCTCACTCACTCTCTCTCTCTCTCTCTCTCTCTCTCTCTCTCTCTCTAGCGCTTTTTTCCGACCTTCTGCTTTTACTGCGTGTCTAGATGACCAGGGCGAAGATGATGCATTGTCTATCACATGCAGTTCGTGCAGATGTTGGAATAAATACATGCATAAAACGTATTCAGGCATTAATTACTTCGCACGTTGAGGCACATGTATGCGAATGTTCTCGTGGTGTTTCAGTTCCAAGGATGACACACTAGAGATAAAGATAAAGATGCTTTACTCACGTTGCTTCTCTCCACTCAGGAGTATAACTGGTTACCTGAAAGGGCAGTGATGAGGCACTGTAGTGCGATTAACCCTTGTACGCGGCCATGAGCCAGCACCGTGGAAGTGTGGAAGTGCTTCCCAGGAAGCGGAGTTGGTGCCGGTACCTGACAGTGCGTCTTAAATGTCCGTCACTGTGTTTGTTATTAAGTGCTGGTGAAGATTTGATCAAGCGGTCCATTGATCAGGGAGTAAAGTGTAAAGCGGTTTGAGACCCAGATAAGGGTCATGAGTCTCTATATAAAACCTCACCTTTACTTTTTTTGTAAATATGTCAATTAAGACTTTGATGTAAATGCGCGTGCTGATGTAGATGCGGATAAGCTGCTGTGTTCATTACATATAATTCTGTTTCCGGAGCTGGTAAATTACTTCTAACCATTTATACGCGGTAGAACTGTGATTGCTGGAATTTAAAAGGAAAGTTTTAAAAATTACCCACACTTGATGAAGATGAAAAAGGGTGAATCTCATAGGTTTTGTACAACACATATTTCCGTAAAACACCCTTGTCCGTCCTGGTACCGTACTCCTCGTCATGCTGACGACTGGACACGCAGATCGAAACCAAATAGTCTTTTGGTTTTTACATTTAATTTGCTACACAATTTCATACTGTCTTCATCTTTGGCAAAATGAAGGAGTTGTTCGGAATACGAGTTTTGGGTGATCTTTCATTCACATCGTGTCGTGTTTTTAAAAAAATATGGACATATGTGTGCATTGTTTGCATATCTAAACACAAATGTTACTATAAATATCAATAATATGGTTAATGAGACAAATCATATAGATATATGTATTATTGGTAAATATATGAGGAAAATGAACATGGTTTGATATGGCATAAAATGTTGCGACATGACATGACGTAGCGGGAATCAATGTTACCATCTTCACCGTAGACATCTGCACCGAGGCCTCTTTGGTGATCAGTTGTGCTCTCGTCGTCATAGGAATGTTTCTCCTTCCGTGTCTAGGTGTTACGGTCTTACTGCAAGCCCGCAGGCGTCTTCTGTGATGGCGTGGCTCATCTGAGAGTGTCGCGATCTGACTTGGCTACGTCATCCCAAGGTCCACGACTATACATCAAGCGTGCGGCCTTGACCTACGGCTCCGCCTCTGGTGATGACGTCATCGCATGGGCGAAGGTTGAATGAGTAAGCGAAGACAAGTATCTCTTCACCAGATGTAAAAGGTGAGCGATTTTATGGTATTTGTCCAGATCTTTGATTGAGTGCAGGCGTGAGTAATGTCTTCTGATGCCTCCCCAAGTCTTATGATGCCTCATCATGTCTTCTGATGCTTCATCACGCTAGGAGAAAGGGGAGAAAACTCTGAAGTAGAACTAGAACTTAGAAGCATGCGTTTTTTGCCTCACCGCTTTGAGTGATGTGACGCATGCATGACACTAAGCTCCGTGATGAGAGCAGAAGGGCAGCCAGCGTTGTGCGGTGGATTTGCGTTAGGTTGTGTTCCGGAAATAAAAGCGCAATGTTAAATTACAGTAGTTAATCTTAGAGACCCTTGCTGCGCGTTTGTTCGTTATAAACTGCTACAAAGACTTTTTTCGGGGTTGCTTTACTGTAAATCAATACCTATGTGGTCTGACGTGGTAATATGTAATGATTCTTACAAATAAACTATGCACACTTTGCAAGGTTTGTAAGTGTGGACCGGTCTTACGGAAGGACAACAGTAAACAGGGCGATTATAATTCTGGCTTCTCAACTCCACAGCTGGTTTTTTTGGTAGCCATAACTTTCTCCCGCTTTTACACGATTCTTCATCGGAATGGTTGATGATACCAAAAAAAACAGACACAATGTCCGAAAGAGTACAATCCACCGGGCCACTTATTCGGGAGAGTAGCACATGCTACGGCGCTGGAAATCACCCGTCCGAAAACGCGAAGAAGTTGGAAAACAACAAAACAAATAAACATATCAAAACATTTATTGGAGTTCTATCTCCTTCCAAGCAGAGATAAACAGAACATTTCATTGAGCAGAACGTGTCCTTTTTAAGGAACCAATGGATAGAATAAAAATTTGAGACTGATGTCCAGACACTGAAATGATACCAAGTCTTTTCTTTTGTCCCCGAAAGACAAAGCCCGTGGAGTTTGCCACAGTTCCTCTACTGGCAGTTGCTTGGGATGGTTGGGGTAAGATTTGGGAGGGAAGATAGGGCGGAGAGGGCCATCTTCCCCCTCCCCCCGGAAAGGTCTGCACAATGACAGTTCAAGTGCCGGATCTCCCTCCAAGGGGAGCCGATGATGTATGGGCAGCGTCCATCTGCATAAGAAAAGCGGAGAAAACGGAGCTCGTCCCGTGCACTCATCCGAGCAGGCCCGCCGCCATTTTATCGGCAAATTTCATCAACAAGGAGCCTTCACAGGGCAGGCAGACAAGGACGCATTTGCATGATGGGAAAAAAGCGGAGAGCGAACAGGGGGAGACAACCCGCGGGCCCTTTTGCCGAGCGATAGCCCATCTCTGTAGTGGGGCGGCAGACGACCAGGCAGGAAGAGAAACAAAAAAGAAAGTGGTTTTTGTGGCATGCAAAATGGAACAGAGGGACGAAGTGAAAGGGCATGACGAAATGGATCTGCAGGAGGAGAAGGAAAAGAAGAGAGAGACGGGAAAATGAGAGAAGAGGGAATGGAGCTGACACTTTCGGGGATGATTGGGAGAAAGAATAAAATAGAGAAAAGAAAACCCCGAAAAATGACGAAATAATGAATCGGCAGTTCAGATAGGGGGTGTCTGCATCAGAATCAGAGAGAAAACTCCAAAAACAAGTCAATAAAATAAGTATACAAGCTTCTACTTACATCCCCGTTGTGCAATTATCCAAACCGTCTCAAATACGATCAACACACTTGTCCTTGGAAACTATTTGTCTTGTGCAATTATTTCAATAAACCGTGCCACCTCAATATATAACAGATCACACCGAACATCTTTTAGAACAACCAACATTTGGCTGTTTTTTCACGAATGAAGTGTTTCATCGAATCAGAGCAATTTCATTACGTTTGTGGCGGATGACCGGTGCTTGAGAAGAAATATGAGACAAACTCAAACACGGAATGCTCAGGTCGTGCGATAAAAGTCGTAAAATTCCCAACCCTGCGTCCCGCTGGCAGTCTTCTCGACACAAACCCAATTTATTTGCTTCCGGGTGAGGTACTGAGAAGAGAGAGACTGGGTATGAGCGGTGGGATGGAAGAGAGACTGGGGGTGAGGGATGGAAGAGAGACTGGGGGTGAGGCGTGGAAGAGAGACTGGGGGTGAAAGGTGGAAGAGAGACTGGGGGTGAGGGGTGGAAGAGAGACTGGGGGTGAGGGGTGGAAGAGAGACTGGGGGTGAGGGGTGGAAGAGAGGCTGGGGGTAAGGGTGGAAGATAGACTGGGGGTGAGGGGTGGAAGAGAGACTGGGGGTGAGGGGTGGAAGAGAGACTGGGGGTAAGGGTGGAAGAGAGACTGGGGGTGAGGGGTGGAAGAGAGACTGGAGGTGAGGGGTGGAAGAAAGGCTGGGGGTGAGGGGTGGAAGAGAGACTGGGGGTGCGGCGTGGAAGAAAGACTGGGGATGGGGTGTGAGAGAAAGACTGGGGGTGAGGGGTAGGGAAGAAATAGACTGAGGAAGAGGGATGGGGTGGAAAGAGACAAGAGGTGAGTGACGGAAAAGAGGAAGACTGATGGTGAGGGGTGGGGTGGGAGAAAGACTGAGGGTGAGGGGTGGGGTGGGAGAAAGACTGAGGGTGAGGGGTGGGGTGGGAGAAAGACTGAGGGTGAGGGGTGGGGTGGGAGAAAGACTGGGGGTGAGGGGTGGGGTGGGAGGAAGACTGGGGGTGAGGGGTGGGGTGGGAGAAAGACTGAGGGTGAGGGGTGGGGTGGGAGAGACTGGGGGTGAGGGGTGGGATGGGAGGAAGACTGGGGGTGAGGGGTGGGTTGAGAGAAAGACTGGGGGTGAGGGGTGGGGTGGGAGAGAGACTGAGGGTGAGGGGTGAGGTGGGAGAAAGACTGAGAGTGAGGGGTGGGGTGGGAGGATGACTGGGGGTGAGGGGTGGGGTGGGAGGAATACTCGGCTGAGGTGTGAGGAGTAGAAAGACTATTGGAGGGAAAGGGGGAGGGGGGAAGAGTGAGAGAAAAGGGGGGGCTGAGATGGGGATGGGAGGATATGGGTAAGGGATGTTCACTGCTTCTCCTGTCCTGGTGTGGGCAGTGGCCATAGTCAAAGCCAAAAGGAAACAGTTTGAGCACTGCACTCATTTCGAGTTTATAAACAGAGGAACTTCACGGTGCGATGTTATCCAAAGCAGTCAAAAGGGACGGTATTCTTTTTCGCAAGATTAGGACGGACGTCTACGATATTTCTTCATTAGTTTGTAAGTGCATCAAGTCGTAGTCGTCTCATCCCCAGGATCTACGGAGTGAAAGATCCACGGTGTGCAGCGCGGTTGTAATGACGATAAAAACAGAAGGAAAAAAGATATAATAGATGGAGATTACATCATACGAAAAGAACAAATAGTGTTTTTTTAATTGCAGTAGAATGTTTCATGTCCGTTTACATGCAGTTACATTGGGATCCAATGATTCTAAATAACCTGAAGACAACAACTAGTAGCAGCCACTGATCAGATTACGATAACCAACTTGCCGCGACTTACGTATGCATTGAACACAGGAGCAACCCTTGCTCCTCACCGACCTTTGGATCTCGTGAGGGAAAAACGCTCTGAGAGCGAGACAAGCGACAGAGCTCTCATTCTTGTGAAATGCCAGTCGTGCCTGACCATCTGGAGCTACGACATGGGCCACGTCATCAGAATTGCAAATGTCTGTTTTTCTCCTCAGCGCTGAGGCACTTTGTATAGGCCCCGCCAGCACCGACAGCACCGCCAGCAACACAGCCTCACGTTTGTCCAGCCGTCAAAGACGCCTGAACATTACACATGTATAAAAAGAACCACAGCAGAGGCACAAATTAGCGTCATGGAAGGAATATGGACACGGAAAAGAACCAAAACAACCTTTTGTGACAAGGAAAATAACGATGGTGCGGACTTTTTGAATAATTTGCTCTAAAATCCGAAAATGCGTAAGGAAATGTTGCCAAACTTTGATGGCGCGCTAGGTTAACGCATAGACCTCTTCATTACAACTGGCTCACAGTACGTGTGTTGCAGCAGCAGCAGCACTAGCAGCAGTGGAGGAGGAGGAGGAGGAGGAGGAGGAGGAGGAGGAGGAGGAGGAGGAGGAGGAGGAGAAGGAGGAGGAGGAGGAGGAGGAGGAGGAGGAGGAGGAGGAGGAGGAGGAGGAGAAGGAGAGGGAGGGGGAGGGGGAGGGGAAGGGGGAGGGGGAGGGGGAGGAGGAGGAGGAGGAGGAGGAGGAGGAGGAGGAGGAGGAGGAGGAGGAGGAGGAGGAGGAGGAGGAGGAGGAGGAGGAGGAGGAGGAGGAGGAGGAGGAGGAGGAGGAGGAGGAGGAGGAGGAGGAGGAGGAGGAATTTTGCAGATAATGAAAGGGACAGGTAACGGAAGATAATCGTGCCGCCTAATGCATATATAATAATGGTGCATAGTCATCTCTAGGAAGTTGGTGAAGACCCCATTCCAAGTTGCAGTGAAGAAAACTAGACGCACTTTATCATGCATCCTGTACCCGCTGAGAGTGACGCATGGCCACATCAGATGAAACCTTTTTCGATTTAGTTCCTTCGAATTGGGCCACACTTTAAACAACAAAAAGATGTCATGTGCCCGATTGCACATTTCAGGCAAATAGAGAAATGGGGAGTGTAAAACGAGGGGGAAATAACAAGAATCTCATAAACGACAGAAAATATAACATGTAGGCCTACATGTATGGAGGCAGAGCGACCCCTGAGGCCTAGAACACAGTAGCCGTCAGTGTGATCGTTGATCTACATCTGCACTAATTTACTTCTCAATTAACGAATACAATTACGTAAGAAGTTGTTTTTGCATAATTTGCAATTATCAAGAGCTGCTGTAGATAAAAACTACACCTTTATGGGGTTTATTGTGTATTCTCCACACATTTCTGTAAAATAAATTTATGAAAACCCTTTTTTCTCCGTATATACATGTATTTATATATTCTCAATCATTTGCTCGATCTAAATTTCAACTCAAGATAATAAACATGACCCACAATGCAAAGACAGCATTCACGTTGCAAACGCCGTACAGCGCGGACCGTTGAGAAGGCAGTGCGAGGGAGGAGGGGAGGTGACCGTGCAATGACCCTGCTGAAGACGTTCCGGGCCCTAGGGCTCAAGCAAGGGCGGGGTGAAGAGAGAGACGAGGAAAGGTGGAAGGGAGGGATGGGGAAATGAATGAGATAAAGACAGGAAGAGAGAGCAGAGGGGATGGGTCAAAGGAGTAAGAGGAGATGGAGAAAGAGTAAAGAGTAAAGTGATCAGCGGAGGAGCGAGGGATGAAAACTGCAGATGGGACAGACTAGAGAGGCACGGGACAACAGAGAGAGAAACAGATGGAGAGAGAGAGAGAGAAAAGAGTATGTGCAGAGAGAGAGAGAGAGAGATAGAGAGAGAGACAGGGAGAGAGAGGCAGAGAGAGAGAGAGAGAGAGGAAAGTTTTATCAGAGAGAGAGAGATAGACCAACAGAGAGAGAGAGAGAGAGAGAGAGCGGTGGGGTAGAAGAGTTTGAGCAGAGAGAGAGAGAGAGATTGACCAACAGAGAGAGAGAGAGAGAGAGAGAGAGATAGAGAGAGAGAGAGCGGTGGGGGAGAAGAGTTTGAGCAGAGAGAGAGAGAGAGAGATTGACCAACAGAGAGAGAGAGAGAGAGAGAGAGAGAGAGAGAGAGAGAGGTAGAGAGAGCGGTGGGGTAGAAGAGTTTGAGCAGAGAGAGAGAGAGAGAGAGAGAGAGAGAGAGAGAGAGAGAGAGAGCGGTGGGGGAGAAGAGTTTGAGCAGAGAGAGAGAGAGAGATTGACCAACAGAGAGAGAGAGAGAGACTAACAGAGAGATATATTGACCAACAGAGAGAGAGAGAGAGAGAGAGAGAGAGACTAACAGAGAGAGAGAGAGAGAGAGAGAGAGAGAGAGAGCGGTGGGGGAGAAGAGTTTGAGCAGAGAGAGAGAGGGACGAGAGAGGGGACACGCGACGGGTGACAAAGGGGACTCGTGAGTAATCCGGGTCCCAGGGAGGCGCACAAAGCGCCCTCTGGCGTGAGTCAGGCCGCCCCGCCATTGTTCTCGCTCCCCGTGACGTGAAATCGCGCGAGAAGACGAGATGCACTCTTTTCTTGACGTGGAACCTGGAGGAGTGGGCCTCGTTGCCAGACTAATGGGGGCAGCAGAGGGCAGCCTTGAAAAAGGACGGGCCTGGGCCCCGAGCAGCCCCCCGTGTCTGTGTGCTTGAAGAAGGGGGAGGGTGATTGGATGGTGTGGTGTGTGTGTGTGTGAGACTATGACAGCGTAATGGTTTTAAAAAATGATTTGGATGGCCGAATGTAACTAGGATAAGTATTGTACGTCTTCTTCATCTTCATCTTCATCTTCATCTTCATCTTCATCTTCTTCTTCTTCTTCTTCTTCTTCTTCTTCTTCTTCTTCTTCTTCTTCTTCTTCTTCTTCTTCTTCTTCTTCTTCCTCTTCCTCTTCCTCTTCCTCTTCCTCTTCCTCTTCTTCTTCTTCTTCTTTTTTTTCTTCTTCTTCTTCTTCTTCTTCTTCTTCTTCTTCTTCTTCTTCTTCTTCTTCTTCTTCTTCTTCTTCTTCTTCTTCTTCTTCTTCTTCTTCTTCTTCTTCTTCTTCTTCCTCTTCCTCTTCTTCTTCTTCTTCTTCTTCTTCTTCTTCTTCTTCTTCTTCTTCTTCTTCTTCTTCTTCTTCTTCTTCTTCCTTCTCCTCCTTTAGTTGGAATTGGAAAGTTGCATGGTAGAAGATAGACAAGATAACTATATCAACAATTTACTAGTTTTTCTTTCCGTTTTTGTGAATGGTAGAGATGGAAACGTCGAGTTGTTGAAGGTAAAAAAGGATAGGTCTGTCAAAGTTTCACGAGTTTTTTTACGTGGGAAAGTAAGGATTGTGTATTTCAGTGTTTACTGCAGGAGTTGCCATCGCTAAAGGTATGACTGCTAACGTTGATGCTAGAGAGTAGCGGTGGGAGCGTGGAGTAAACGCGGAAACAGTTGTGGTGACGTAATCCATACAATGAGAGTGTCGGTATGACTGGTAGGGGGCGCTAGCTGCACGGGATAGTGTCAGTCACTAATCGATTCTCTGAATTGCGTTAACTAACAGCCAACAAATGCTCGTTGAAGATCGCTGGTAGGAAGTGGTCCACTGAGGAGGAGGTGGGGATTTGGGAGTTGGTGTGCAGTAAGGGTTGAACTATAAAATTAATATCTTCTCAAATTTTGTTTTTTATTTTGCTTGTTTTTATATGTTTATTTTGTGTGTGTGTGTGTGTGTGTGTGTGTGTAAGTGCGCGCGCGCGCGCGTG
>JAWQFJ010017343.1:5000-12500 GCA_034096865.1 Theodoxus fluviatilis
GTTCGCAACTTGTGTCGGCGCTGTACCATCTGTGCCTCACGGACAAGACCCCACAGTCGCCGTAGTGGCTCTAGCAAGACTGACAGTTCTGCAGTGGTCGCCAGGCCATTGGTGGATACCCCTCGTGACGTGCCCCAGGGTGTGGAACCGCTCCAGGGTATGCTGCAGGCAGTGGGAAAGTCCGCAAGGACACACCTGCAGCGGGGCGTGGACGGAAGGAAGACTGGTTACGACCGCAAGGCCTATCACCAGATCACTCCTGATGGCACTGCACCGTGGTACTCCAACCCACGGGCTGAGAAGGGATGCACCACCAGGCTTGCCCGGCCGCAGAGAGGACGTTACGTGAACCGTGCCCGTCTCTGGAAGTACCAGGGAGAACTACCGCCGGACTGGTGGCAGTCGCCACGACGTCACCCTGACCCGACCGACGACGAGCCACAGAGAGAGACACTGTACCAGGACCTTCCTCGGAAGACGAGAGCGTGGATGGAGCGACCCCTGACTACGTACAGACATATACGTGGCGAGAGCGGCGTGTGATGTGGCCCTCTCGCTTCCTGTGAGTTCTTTATTTTCAGTAACAGTGTGGACAGTGGTCTTGCAGACATTGACCCCATGGACTGGGCAGATGCTACCGCAAGGAAGCTTTCGCCCACGTGTCAGGTTTCTGCATCTATGCCACTCATTTCATAATTTTTGGACTACCTGGACTGCAGATTGACTCTTTCCCGGTATTTTGTTGTTGCTGTTGATGATAATGTTGTTGTGTATTTTTGAGGTGTTAGTCTATGGTGTTTTGTAAATTTAGTGATGGAGTCGTATATGTAGTGAGACCGACGAGGTCGTTTCGGTCTTTAGGGGAGGAGCTATGTTGTGACGTTTTCTCGAACCTTCTGGCACCGTCGCAGGCGCAGTTGATTGTTGTGTATCGGTCAGGTCACGGCCTTGACCCGCGCGCGACCGAGTTAGGCTAATATTAGCTTGTTGTGACACAGTAGTTCTGTCGCGTCGCAGTTAGGAATGTGGGAGTGTGTTCGACATCGCACTGGTAGTTTCTAGAAATTGTGTAAAGGTATATAAGGAGCGAAAGCGAGTGAGAGAGAGGAGAGCAGCAGATACGACAGAGTTAAAGGTGAGAGCTTTGACCCTGTACAGAGCGAGTTTCTGCTGTGTGCTAGCGAGCCTCTGCGGTACTGTAAGCAGAGTGAAGCTGCGACGTAGTGCGACGATTATTGCTGTTGGCTGATTTTCACCACTGTAGTCGATCAGTGTGTGAATAAAGTTCATTGGAAACGATCACCGGAGTCTGTCACTGTGACTTCCTAGCGCAAGCCAGGAGAACCCCCGTACATCAAGATATTGCAGAGAAGAGTGCAACATATCCCTTTGAAAGAACATTTTGTGATCATCATCGTCAACATCATCATCATCATCATCATCATCATCATCATCATCATCATCACCATCACCACCATCCACCACAGACCACCCACCACCCACCACCACCCACCACCACCACCACCACCACCACCACCACCACCACCACCCACCACCACCACCACCACCATCACTACCACCATCACCACCACCACCCACCACCACCACCACCATCACCTCCACCACCATCACCACCACCACCACCACCACCACCACCACCACCACCACTACCACCACCACCACCACCACCACCACCACCACCCTCATTACCATCATCACCATCATCACCACCATCGTCATTATTGACCAAGGGTCAGCTTAGCTCGAGCACGATGGGATTGGCGACGTAAAAATCAACGAGAGTAAGAATAATTGAGATCACACGAAGCCTGTTTATTCAGCAATTTAGTTTGAAGAATTACTCGCCGAATATCAACGAACAATAGGACTGAAAGCCAGAGGATGGGAAAGGGTACTATCACATCAAGCACGATTGTTTTTAAATGTTGTTGTTTGCATCGGAAATAAGTTATCTGAACTAAAATCCACTAGTGAGTGGCTTCTGACACAATCCACCCCTTTGAGACAGATCTATCTGGAACTGTCTACAGATTTAGAAAATGTATCCAGATTGGGTTGATTCTTCTCAGTGAAGCCTAGCCATAGGTTCCGCCTTCACGTGTATTACATTCAGTGGAGTGTGGTCAGA
The DNA here is from genome assembly GCA_034096865.1 of Theodoxus fluviatilis. NCBI lineage: Eukaryota > Metazoa > Mollusca > Gastropoda > Cycloneritida > Neritidae > Theodoxus > Theodoxus fluviatilis. The sequence continues at coordinate 7,150 of JAWQFJ010017343.1, forward strand.
GTAGCGCAGGGTCAGGAAGTGTGGTCAGAGTAGCGCAGGGTCAGTGAGTGTGGTCAGAGTAGTGTATGGTCAGTGGAGTGTGGTCAGAGTAGTGTATGGTCAGTGGAGTGTGGTCAGAGTAGCGCAGGGTCAGTGGAGTGTGGTCAGAGTAGCGCAGGGTCAGTGGAGTGTGGTCAGAGTAGCGCAGGGTCAGTGGAGTGTGGTCAGAGTAGCGCAGGGTCGGTGGGGTGTGGTCAGAGTAGTGTATGGTCAGTGGAGTGTGGTCAGAGTAGTGCAGGGTCAGTGGAATGTGATCAGAGTAGCGCAGGGTCAGTGGAGTGTGGTCAGAGTAGCGCAGGGTCAGTGGAGTGTGGTCAGAGTAGTGCAGGGTCAGTGGAGTGTGGTCAGAGTAGTGTATGGTCAGTGGAGTGTGGTCAGAGTAGTGCAGGGTCAGATATAGCTGGTCAAATGAACGAAGGGCCAGGTGAATTGTTTTACGTGACATTAAGTTCAAAAGAATCAAAGGATCAGCATGAAAACCGACGAAACAAAGTCCAGTCATATTAGCTTCTTGGGACAAGGTCGTTACAGAGAGGCTCAAGGGCTTTCCGCGCCACGAGAGAGGCAACTGGTGTGTATGATCACGGGACACGCGAGACCAGTTGTGTTTCCAAAGGGAAAAGGATGAAGTACCACTTCACGGCGTTACAGCAAGCGGCTCAAGGGCTTTCCGCGCCACGAGAGAGGCAACTGGTGTGTATGATCACGGGACACGCGAGACCAGTTGTGTTTCCAAAGGGAAAAGGATGAAGTACCACTTCACGGCGAACAGGGTAAAGGTCTGATCTTACACAGCGACTCATCACCGACAGTCTGGGTCTCAAACCGCTTTACACTTTACCCCCTGATCACTGGGCCACATGGTCAATCCTTCATAGTCACTTTTGAAACTCCCCCCAAGTCAAAACTGCTGACGCGTAGTCGACCTTTGCCTTATGGGTTACGTTTGACCAAAGAACCAAACATGCTTTCACACATCTATTTTCTAGGAGAGTCTTACTCTGTTGTACTGTAAATTCACGTCTGGAACTATTTCTATTTCCCGCGGCCATCAACACAACAGCGCCAGCCCTTCGCGTCCTATCACACTGCTGAGCATCAACACAACGAGGGAAGAGACACCAACATAGTCTCCTGGGCCCGTATTCACAACGGCGATTTATCAGCGATTTATTTTAACTCCGATTTATCTCTAAACTCAGACGATTCCAACTGCCTGTTCCGCTCTCCCTTGGCTGGAAACCAGTATATATAGCAAAGCGCAACCTAGGATCCTCTGACGAGCGTACCTTATCTAACCGATCCAGATAACGCGGGGCTAGGGAATAAATTGAGTGTTAAAAAGATAAATCGCCGTTGTGAATACGGGCCCTGCAGGCGGGCCACTAGTGGACGCGTCCGAGGAGAGGGGTGCGGGAAGAACAGTGAAGGTGAGGTAACACACCAGTTGACGGTCCACCGCATCAGATTGGTTGAGTTTTTACATGGGCCTTTTCGAGCGTAAACGCCTACGTTAAAAAAAACAGCCAATCAGATCTTGTGGCCTGTCAGCTTATGTGTTTCGTCATCTTCGCTATCTTTCCCGCACCCCTCTCCTCGGACGATTCCACTACTGTGGCCCCCCCTGCGGAAATCTTACCCAAAAATCATACATCGCTTTTCTGTTGAGGCTCCATGTCTACACAGATATTTCACGAGTTTGGATGATCATTCACGAAATCGCCACTTTCGCTTCTTCGATGTGTTGATGAAGGTATCGTGACTAAATCATCCCCATTTAACCGTCGATGAATGCACCTCTTTTCTCTCTCTTTTAAGTCTTTATAATGGGAATAATAGTATTTAAATATATTTTTCCAATTCGGTCAGCCGTTCGTCTCACTCTTCACAAGTGTAATAATGTGCGATTACCATAAATGGGTGACCAAAGTTGCAAAGGACAAGCATACTTTATGTTTGGTTTGGCCCATTCTTTTCCATGTCGGTTTTACTAGGTTCCCGAGTCTTGTCCTGAAAAGCTTCGCTCACTGCTTCGGTATCTTCACTTATGTTTTGTGTCCTCTGCCTGAACCGGTTTGTCCTCATTTCCCACTTTTTCTGCGTCTGTCACTTTGGCTTCTGGGTTTATTTCGTTTCCTTTCTCCTCGTCGTCTTTCTTTTCTTCTTCAGTTTCATTTCCTACTCTTCTGATCGTCGTTGTCTCATCTCTTCTCGGCTCGTCTTTCTTTTCTTCTTCAGTTTCATTTCCTACTCTTCTGATCGTCGTTGTCTCATCCCTTCTCGGCTCGCCTTCCTTTTCTTCTTCAGTTTCATTTCCTACTCTTCTGATCGTCGTTGTCTCATCTCTTCTCGGCTCGTCTTCCATTTCCCATCCTCTCTTTTCCGTGCTACTGGCCACAATTACGTGAGCATTTCCTCCCCCTGAAGGATGCATTTTTTCCGACCTCACACATCCGCTGGTCAGCGAAGGACTTGCTATCTCAGTCACAGCTGTGTTTGGTAACTGCAGACGTTCACTAGCTCGCAATATCTGTGATGCCCTCCAAGGCGGCAAAGAGTAAACGCGACTGCTAGCTTTTTCTCGGGAGAAGATATTCCGGAACTCGGCTCGAAACGTCCAGCTGAGAGCGTAATAGCAGTAGAAGTTGACGGCGTTGTTAAAGTGAGCGAAGATGTCGAGGATGTCCATGTCGATGTGTGTACTTACTGTCATCGAATCTTTCAGACCCACTCCCGACATGAAATGGCTGATGACGTACGCGTCTAGTGGGAAGACCAGAATAAAGAATGAGACATCGAGGGCCAGGATAAATTTGAATGTAATTTCTGGTTCCCTTCCCACCACGTGGTCCTGCCTAGGGTGTGTGTTCGACTCACGGAACGAGTTGTCTCGTCCTCTGCTGATGACAGTGTCTGTCCTTGCTTGAGAGTGGTCCGCAGACTGGCTCGCTGGGAGACTCGAAGTCTTTCCACTCGGTTGACCCCCTGTACCCCTGACGAAAGCGCTATGATCCTTCATTGCTCTCAAGATGATGATGTGAGCTGCGGCAAAGATGGCGGTGGGCACCAGGCAGCCAATGACCATGCTGAACCAGGGAAAGAATAAGCTGTGGTTCAGAGTGGAGTGAGGCAGCACACCGCAGCGCCGCCGACCTGCGTCATCGGTAGTCTTGGTGACAATGAAGAACAGGGCTGAGTGATAGGTGACGAACACGGCAATGATAACAGCACTGACCACGAGGGCGCGTGTCCAGCTGTAACGTCTGGTCAAGGGATAGACGACGGCGGTGCATCGCTCCACGTTCAAGGCCACCAGGATCCAAGCAGACGAAAATCTGAAGGAATGCGCGAACAAGAACACCAGTGCACAGGCGATGTAGGAGTCATCTACAGGATCGAGGTAGTAGAGGGCGAAAAATATTTGACGGAACAAGAACACAGCGAGGCAAATGGAGTCAGACACCGCCAGTGTGACTTTGTAGGTGGCATCGGCTGACTCACGCACTATGGCTTTGGTCTTGAGCACGATGATGAGAGCGTTGCCGAAGAATCCGAAAATGGTCACCAAACACGAGAAGAATGTGATGACTTTTATCCTCCAACCTTGAAGCACGACCAGTTCTTCTTGGGTGTAGTTTATCATGTGGCCCGTTATCTGCAGTGGAATTTTAGAGGTACAGACGGCTCCTCAAAAGTAATGAGACTTTGTTTCTTTCCGTTCTCACCATTCGGCTGACCAGAGACCATCCCCTCACCTCGAGCACCGCTGCTGATCGAAGAGAAAAAGAGACAGATCAGTCCAAAATACTATGTAGCAGTAATCTCCCATTGCTTCCATCACAAGCTTTGGTGTTCTGGCTTGGAATGACGTCACGTTCACAAGGACAAGCTCCTTGTTTTGAGATGGCCAACGTCACGCCGAAGCAAATAGCGTCAAACAAGTCGTAATCTTCAGTGCAGGCGAATTATGTCTCCCCCGTCGTGTGCTTTGGAGAATTCGTGGCGGTTCACATCTGCACAGAGCATCGACCTTGAAGAAAGTTGCCTCGCAACTTGAAGACATGGTGGGACACGGGTTTTGCGATGTGGTCCAAAGTGCGCGCCAAAGATGGACAGTCTAAATTTAGATGCCCAACGCGTGTGGGAACAAAGCATTTCGTGAACCCGAGTCACGTGACTCTGGCGCAGTTCACAAGGAATGCCTAATAGACTTGACACTTCGCATTACAGCATTGCGCCAAAAATAGTTCATTCTGGATTCTATCATTTTCCACATTTTACAAAATTCATTCAGATGTCAAAACTTGCTTCCAGTTCAACACGAACTTTTTTTTCATCGTATAAACGCTTGTTTATTGGCTCAACAAGCGTAATTTGTGAGTTTTTTTGCGAAAATAGTCTTAAAACCACTTTAACAGCGTATGCCAGAGAGCAGAGTGCTATACCACAAGCCTCTCTTGTGACCTCCTTATGAATATTCATGACGGAATCGTTCCATTACATGATATGAACTGTGCTAGAAACTCTTTCGCCGGCAGGGGAAGTCTCTAGTAGACTAGAATGGGAACGAATGTGCCCACTCGGTAATTTTTCTCGGACACATCGTGGGGTTCCGTGGCCGAGTGGTCAGCACGCTTGACCTGCGGTCATTTGCGGCTATATAGCGGGTGCGGCGTTCGAAGCTGTGCGGATTCTAGAGTTGCATTCTTGAACAAGGTGCATTTACTCCCAAATGCTTCTCCCCACTCAGGTGTAAAACGGGTACCTGTGAGGGCAGAGCTGGAAAACTGTAAAAATTAACTGTGAGGCGCTCATCCGCAGCCTGGTTGCATGCTCCCCAGGGAGTTCAGATGGCGTTGGGGTGATAAAAAAGTAGCCCGATGACCAGGGGGTAAATGTGTGCGGTTTGAGCATCCATCAATGGTGGGAAAGTCGCAACAAAGAAAAGAGCACCACTGGCGGCAAAGCTGTTTCATCCTACAAGTACTTGGAAGCCATCCACAGCCGTCAACAAAAATGCATAGCAACTTATGTTAAAATATACGTAAACACATACAAACATTAAATGCGGACGCAAACCATTCTAGTAAACTAGAGACTTCGCCTACTGACTCGGGTTCACAGAATGGGCACAAACAATCTTGGAATCTTCATTATCTTGCACATCACGTTGCCATTTTTGTTACATATCACTGAATATATTCTGTAAAGTGTAATATATGAGGGAAATACTGCACTCCCTGCTTTCTTGAGGTATTAGCAGTTGCTGTCTTGCACAATGCAATATATAACCATAAATGTATTTTTTTTTA